>JAXDDX010000108.1:1415000-1467500 GCA_034670405.1 Hoplostethus atlanticus | reverse complement strand
ACAATGACTATCTGTGTGATTTCAGGGTGTATAATGATTTGAGGCTTCCTAAAAAAACCTGATTTCATGTGTAATGGAACAAGATATTGATATCGATAGCCTGCTCTACCCACTGAGCTAGACAGGGAGTTGAACCCCTAACCCTGGTGGTGTTGGTGCCTTGCTCTACCCACTGAGCTAGACAGGGAGTTGAACCCCTAACCCTGGTGGTGTTGGTGCCTTGCTCTACCCACTGAGCTAGACAGGGAGTTGAACCCCTAACCCTGGTGGTGTTGGTGCCTTGCTCTACCCACTGAGCTAGACAGGGAGTTGAACCCCTAACCCTGGTGGTGTTGGTGCCTTGCTCTACCCACTGAGCTAGACAGGGAGTTGAACCCCTAACCCTGGTGGTGTTGGTGCCTTGCTCTACCCACTGAGCTAGACAGGGAGTTGAACCCCTAACCCTGGTGGTGTTGGTGCCTTGCTCTACCCACTGAGCTAGACAGGGAGTTGAACCCCTAACCCTGGTGGTGTTGGTGCCTTGCTCTACCCACTGAGCTAGACAGGGAGTTGAACCCCTAACCCTGGTGGTGTTGGTGCCTTGCTCTACCCACTGAGCTAGACAGGGAGTTGAACCCCTAACCCTGGTGGTGTTGGTGCCTTGCTCTACCCACTGAGCTAGACAGGGAGTTGAACCCCTAACCCTGGTGGTGTTGGTGCCTTGCTCTACCCACTGAGCTAGACAGGGAGTTGAACCCCTAACCCTGGTGGTGTTGGTGCCTTGCTCTACCCACTGAGCTAGACAGGGAGTTGAACCCCTAACCCTGGTGGTGTTGGTGCCTTGCTCTACCCACTGAGCTAGACAGGGAGTTGAACCCCTAACCCTGGTGGTGTTGGTGCCTTGCTCTACCCACTGAGCTAGACAGGGAGTTGAACCCCTAACCCTGGTGGTGTTGGTGCCTTGCTCTACCCACTGAGCTAGACAGGGAGTTGAACCCCTAACCCTGGTGGTGTTGGTGCCTTGCTCTACCCACTGAGCTAGACAGGGAGTTGAACCCCTAACCCTGGTGGTGTTGGTGCCTTGCTCTACCCACTGAGCTAGACAGGGAGTTGAACCCCTAACCCTGGTGGTGTTGGTGCCTTGCTCTACCCACTGAGCTAGACAGGGAGTTGAACCCCTAACCCTGGTGGTGTTGGTGCCTTGCTCTACCCACTGAGCTAGACAGGGAGTTGAACCCCTAACCCTGGTGGTGTTGGTGCCTTGCTCTACCCACTGAGTTAGACAGGGAGTTGAACCCCTAACCCTGGTGGTGTTGGTGCCTTGCTCTACCCACTGAGCTAGACAGGGAGTTGAACCCCTAACCCTGGTGGTGTTGGTGCCTTGCTCTACCCACTGAGCTAGACAGGGAGTTGAACCCCTAACCCTGGTGGTGTTGGTGCCTTGCTCTACCCACTGAGCTAGACAGGGAGTTGAACCCCTAACCCTGGTGGTGTTGGTGCCTTGCTCTACCCACTGAGCTAGACAGGGAGTTGAACCCCTAACCCTGGTGGTGTTGGTGCCTTGCTCTACCCACTGAGCTAGACAGGGAGTTGAACCCCTAACCCTGGTGGTGTTGGTGCCTTGCTCTACCCACTGAGCTAGACAGGGAGTTGAACCCCTAACCCTGGTGGTGTTGGTGCCTTGCTCTACCCACTGAGCTAGACAGGGAGTTGAACCCCTAACCCTGGTGGTGTTGGTGCCTTGCTCTACCCACTGAGCTAGACAGGGAGGTTGAACCCTAATCCCTGGTGGTGTTGGTTGCCTTGCTCTACCCCACTGAGTTAGACAGGGAGTTGAACCCCTAACCCTGGTGGTGTTGGTGCCTTTCTCTACCCACTGAGCTAGACAGGGAGTTGAACCCCTAACCCTGGTGGTGTTGGTGCCTTTGCTCTACCCACTGAGCTAGACAGGGGAGTTGAACCCCTAACCCTGGTGGTGTTGGTGCCTTGCTCTACCCCACTGAGCTAGACAGGGGAGTTGAACCGCCTAACCCTGGTGGTGTTGGTGCCTTGCTCTACCCACTGAGCTAGACAGGGAGTTGAACCCCTAACCTTGGTGGTGTTGGTGGCCTTGCTCTACCCACTAGACAGCACCACACCCTGCTCCTAGGCTATGACTACTGCACATAAAATAATTGTACCCATTACAAATAGTGATGTGGCCGCAGCCTGGTACGCAGCCTGGTATGCAGCCTGGTACGCAGCCTGGTACGCAGCCTGGTACGCAGCCTGGTACGCAGCCTGGTACGCAGCCTGGTACGCAGCCTGGTACGCAGCCTGGTATGCAGCCGTGGCTCCAGGGTGGAATTGTCTTAAAGTGCTGACTGAGGATCAGTTTCTCCATCCCCTTTCCTGACCTTAACCATCACTGTGGAAAATCTCCAAAATGAAACCAGGTCAGTCATTTAAGGACCTGCTTCCTTCTAGGCTGCCGTAGAATCTATCCCATTAAAACCAATCCTTTCCATTTCAAATCGACAGTCGAACGTGTTCTGGCGTGTTGACTGGCGTGTCCGCTGCGTGTTGTTGTGACGGGCGCAGGAAGTCACTGGTATGTGACCCCAAGTGGAGAGGATGCAGGTGCATGGGCACCTACTGGGCCAGTGTTGTTTTTTTAAGTGTGTGTGTGTGTGTGTGTTGGTAAACTGACATCTACCCTGTCAGTGTTTTTTAATCCTCATTGTGCGGTTTTGTGTGTGTGCGCCTGTGTTTTTGTACGATTGGTGCATGGACACCCACTGAGCTGATGTTTCTCACTGTGTGTGTGTGTGTGTGTGTGTGTGTGTGTGTGTGTGTGTGTGTGACAGGAGATGGCGGTGAGGGCGCTCAAGCAGACAGGAAGCAGGAACATCGAAGCGGCGCTGGAGTACATCAGTAAGATGGGTTACCTTGACCCTCGCAACGAGCTCATCGTCCGCGTCATCAAGCAGACTTCGCCAGGTACAAAATCTTGAGCCACTTCTGTTACTAATAATGTGACTTGAGGACCTCAGGGTGGCCTGTTGGCTAAGGAGTCCGTCCTATAACCAGAGGACCCTGGGTTCTAGCATCTACCCTGCTGAAGTGTCCTTGAGCAGCTTCAGGGGTGCTGCTCTGTAGCTGACCTCTGACCTCCCTGGAGAGAGGCAAGCGAAAGAGGGTTTCCCTATAGGGATCAATATAGATTAATATTACTGTTATACATTGATAATTACATTTTAAAGGACAAAAAGCCAAGGCTCTCTTATATGTGCAAGTTAAAAGGCTGTTGTTGGCTTCCTAACGTGTTTTGGCATCTGCGGCATTTCTTCTATTCTACACTTTATAAAGCAAGCTTATAATATTGTAACATGTATTACATCTTGTGATTGATCAAGAGATCCAAAGGTACACCAACACACCACACACTCCTCCTTTACAATTCGTGTTTATGTGCTAATCTTTAAAAAGTTATTTTTGCCATAGAAAATGACATTACAATAAGCATCCTTATGCCTTGTCCTTTCAGGAAAAGGTGGCATGCCAAACTCGATGGACCACCGACCCACGCTGGAGGCTTCAGGCGAGGCAGGTGCCATGCCCCCGTACCACCAAATGGTGGCGCCCATGTACGAGGGTGCGGCAGCGTACGGCCCCGAGGGAGAGATGCCCAGGCCCTACATGGGCGCTCCCCCAGTAATGAACTACATGATGCCCCCCTCTGGTGCAGCACAGGGCCCTGCCATGGGAAACCCAATGGGTCGGCCTCCCAGTATGGGCACCTATCCACCAGCAATGGCTGCCCAGAGCAATCCGGGTAACACCATGTACCCCCCTGGGGCTCAGCAGAAAGGCTACCCTGGCACTATGGAGCAGCATGGGCCCATGATGAGCTACAATGTCCCTGGCCAGCCTCTGCAGCTCCAGCCGCAGCCACCAGGGGGCCCCGTGCCAGGCCCCCACTATGACTACAGCCATGCCAGGCCTCACATGATGGAGCCTTCAGGCTACGGAGTCAAGAGGAGTGCCTCCTTCCAGAACAAGATGGCACCACCCCCCATGGGCCAGAACGGGCCAGGAGGAGGAGCAGGAGGGTACCCTGCCAACCTGTACCTGCCACCCCATTCCCACCCACGCCAGGCCAGCCCCACCTCCCACCAGGTCCACATGATGTCCCGTTCACCAGGTGGGGCGGCAGCCGGCATGGCGCCCGACTTCTCCGACCTTCCCCAGGGCCTGATGACACCCTCCAGGGCCAGCCTCAACCTGGACCCGTACGAGCACCACTGGGCCGGGCCCCAAGGCCCTGAAGGAGCCCCTCCGGCCAGGCAACCCCAGCCCCAGGGCCCGTTCAGGGGGGAGGTACGCGTCCCCAGCAGAACCAACTCCTTCAACAACCGCTCCACCGGGCCCAACGGTGTCCGGCCTGCAATGGCTGCACCCCCTACAGCTGGGAAACAGGAGCCCTCGCTGGGCCCTCCAAACACGATCACGGCTGTGACGTCCCCGCCCATCCAGCAGCCGGTGAAGAGTATCCGGGTGATGAGGCCTGAGCCCAAGACGGCTGTGGGGCCGTGCCACCGTGGCTGGATGGCTACCCAGACCCAGGACACAGCAGAGCCCCTTACGTACATGCCAGAGGAGGCCTACTCCCTGGAGCCCGCTCAGGAGCCACGCTGCCCACCGCCTCCTTACCCCAAAACCCTGCTCATGCCTGGGGCAGCAGGCGAGCCCGGGGCCCTAGAGGGGCCTGGAGCCATGTGTGTTGCTCAGGACCTCAGCGGCCCTGCTGCCAGAAACACACATGGTGGCAGCGGAGGCAGCGGAAAGGCAGAGGAAAGCCAGCAGGTGAAGGAGAAGACCAAAACGGGCAAGGGGGAGAAAACGGTGAAAGACAAGAAGCAGATCCAGACGTCGCCTGTCCCGGTGAGGAAGAACGGGCGCGACGAGGAGAAGAGGGAGTCGCGCATCAAGAGCTACTCACCCTTCGCCTTCAAGTTCTACATGGAGCAGCACATAGAGAACGTGATGAAGACCCACCAGCAGAAACTGAACCGCAGGCTGCAGCTAGAACAAGAGATGTCCAAGGTAAGACAACAGTAAAGAGAGAGGAACTAAACAGCACTGTCACCTCTACTTTCTAGATTCCAGTTAGCCGCTGGATCGTCTAATTAATCATCAATTAGCCGAAGGGTGGCCTAGCGCTGGAAGGTCACGCATTTCATCCCCACAGCAGCCATGTGCAAGACACCTTACCTAAATCCTAAGGGAAGCTCACCGATTAAACTTTTGAATTCAAGCATGCTTTCGCTGTCTTCATTGCCTCAGTCAAACTTTTTGTCTTCACCAAAAAGCTCATATCATGCTTTCAGTAAACAGTGACACTCTTTGTCTGTACATACAGCTTTATACTTGATGAGCATGAAACCCAGGGTTGTGCAGGGCAACGATGGCCAAGAGGTTATCCATCCAGAGAATTCTCCCTCAGGAATTTGTTGTAGACACCGAGACCTGTCTGGGAATGAGAGTCAGTGAGTTCATAGTTGTATTTGCACGAGCTTGTCCTAAATCATACTTTGGCCTCTGCCCTTTGACCCTCTTCAACGTGATTGAGCGGCATTTTGAGAGGAGACAAAATTTGACAGACAGTTGGGTAATAGACTTCCCCGTGATAAGGTCAGGGCACTGAGTTCAGCCCATGCTTTTTTAGGTCATAATCAGAAATGAAAAGCTGACTTGTTCTCAAGTTGTCTTTGAGCTGTTGAAATAAGATGCTGTTAACTGTGATTGTTTACACTTCTCACTTCCTCTCCTCTCCTTAAACCCCTCCCTCTTTCCTGCCCAGGCTGGCCTATCAGAAGCAGAGCAGGAACAGATGAGGAAGATGCTCAACCAGAAAGAGTCCAACTACAACCGTCTGCGGCGCGCCAAAATGGACAAATCCATGTTTGTCAAGATCAAAACGTTGGGAATAGGCGCCTTTGGTGAGGTGTGCCTGACACGTAAGGTGGACACCAGCGCACTTTACGCGATGAAGACGCTGCGTAAGAAGGATGTCCTCAACCGCAACCAGGTGATGAAACAAGACGTTATCGTGCTTGAGGGTCTGAAGAGCTGAAAAATTGATGCCAATAGCAGTAATTGTCATAATCTGACATATCTGACATAAACTACTGGCAACTGGGTTACAGAATTCTACCTTTTGTTTGTATCTCAACTTTATACCAATGTAATGAGTAATTGTTTTTGTCAATTTCGCTCAGTTCTTCTTCTTTTTATTCCAAACAAGCCGGTGCTGCTGCTGCCAGAAACGTAGGACGCATCACTTCCTGTGCACCAGAGGTTTTTTTTTTCTGAGAAAGGTGTTTAGAACCGCAAATAAAAGCTTTCATGAACTGGCTATAAGTTGAATCACTATTGTGTTCTATCAATCAGATATAAGGCATCAAGCATAGATGGTGGTATTATTGCTCAATTCACAACTTGGTGATTTTACTTTATGTTGATAATGAGACATTTGTAATAGAAACCAGTTCAAATGAAGGCTTACTTTGACCCAGGTGGCACACGTGAAAGCGGAGCGCGACATCCTGGCGGAGGCCGACAACGAGTGGGTGGTGCGCCTCTACTACTCCTTCCAGGACCGCGACAGCCTGTACTTCGTCATGGACTACATCCCCGGAGGAGACATGATGAGCCTGCTCATCCGCATGGGCGTCTTCCCTGAGCCACTAGCGCGCTTCTACGTGGCGGAGCTGACGCTGGCCATCGAGAGCGTCCACAAGATGGGCTTCATCCACCGCGACATCAAGCCGGACAACATCCTCATCGACCTGGACGGACACATCAAGCTGACGGACTTTGGCCTGTGCACGGGCTTCCGCTGGACGCACAACTCCAAGTACTACCAGAAAGGTGAGGCGACATTGCGGTGACGATGTAATGCTCTACGCATCTGACACGACCGAAAACCTTCAACATACACACCAACAGTAGTGGTTTTACCGATATGAAATGTGATGCTAGGACCATGTGTAATACATATTATGTAGTACAGGCAAGAATGTGATTTTGGCAGATTTTTTATCAGGATTCCAGATTTTTGGACACACAACTCATTGATTTCTAATCAAGATTAATTTGTTTCCCCTTTATAATTTCCCTGGACTTCAGATCATCTTCCAATTATTCAATCATTTTATTTACTTATTTATTTATTGACTGAGCATGCACCTCATGCACATGCTCTTTTTCAGCACAGTGCAGTACAACCACAGTACAACCAACTACTATTGATCACTAAGGGGTTAAGTGCCTTGCTCAAGGGCACCTCAACAGTAGTTGTTGAGCGAAGGGAGAGCGTTACTTATTGGCTTCCCCCACCCAGATGTTCCCAGCTGCTCCAGGGAGTGCCTTGTTGTGTGTTATTTGTGTGGAGTGTAATGCGTTGCCCCCCTCTCCTCGTCTCCAGGGAGTCACGTCAGACAGGACAGCATGGAGCCCAGTGACTTCTGGGACGACGTGTCCAACTGTCGCTGCGGGGACCGGCTGATGACCCTGGAGCAGCGCGCCACCCGGCAGCACCAGCGCTGCCTGGCTCACTCCCTGGTGGGAACGCCCAACTACATCGCCCCTGAGGTGCTGCTGCGCAAAGGTGGGTGGGATAGAGATGGAGTACGAGATGGATATTTGTCCACACATATTAGACAGACTGAGACGATGAGTAGGGTGGCTTTGTTTTGGATTTGTGTGAATTTTAGAGCAAGAATTCAAATTGCTTTTCGAGCTTCTTATATTGCCACAAAGCCAGCCTGGTGGAGTGCAGATGAAAAACAAACAATGCAATCCTCAGCTTGGTAAACTGTCTTTGTTTGTGCTTTTTGTGTTTACATTGCATTGTAGGCATGTACTTGACATGCTCATCCAGCATGACTGAATGAGAATGATCATGTCTGGATTCTTTGTGTGTATGTGTGTGAAGATGCATCTCTCTTTGTGCATCATTCATATGTTCTCCTCCTTTATTTTTTGTTCTCCAGTCAGAACCGTTCAGCTCAATCTGACATTTCTGCCCTTGGGTCTTGTCTTCTGTCCAGGTTACACCCAGCTGTGTGACTGGTGGAGTGTGGGAGTGATCCTCTTTGAGATGCTGGTGGGACAGCCGCCCTTCCTGGCCCCCACGCCCACTGAGACCCAGATTAAGGTGGGTAGTAATAGGAGAATATCTCTACTTTCACTGGTAACAAATCATCTGCTGCTTTCAGATGTCACTGATTGCTTGATTAAATGAATGGATAGGATGGTCTAATAAGATGATGTGTTCAAGCGCAGATCTAAAAATGATCAAGGATAACATTAAAGCTCAAAGGCTTAATTTCATTGCGATTCTTAAGTGGTGTGTTCTTGATGTTGGAGTCGATTGTGGTTAGTTTGACTTACAATTGAGGATGCAAAGTATATTGAAAGTGTGAATTTACTCGGTTACGGCGTGTAGTCCTTTTTCCTGGTATAGTTTGGGTCCACTGAAGCCCTTAGAGGGCAAGGTAACTGCCGGCTATGTACTCCCGGTATGTAGTGGGATATTCCAGGATGATGATGCCCCAACCACAGGGCACAAGTGGTCACTGAACGGTTCGATGAGCATGAAAATGAAGTCAGCCATGCAACGCCCCAGTCTCCACCAGATATCAACCCAGTGAGGCGCTTGCTGGAGACAGCATGTCATCATCATCGAAATGCCAAATGATGGAATATCTTGTTTAAGAATGGTGTCATCTCCCTCCAGTAGAGTTCAACGCACTTGAAGAATCTATGGGAACGGATATTGAAGCTGCTCTGGTGGTTTCAGGTAGCCCAACACCTTATTCACACACTGTTGGTGTTGCTTTCGTTTGGCGGTTACCTGAACCTCCTTACCACTCAGCAGCTCAATGTGTCAATGTGTGTGAAGACTGAGGTTTTCTTACACCGAAGTGGAACTTTTTTGAAACACAGTTGAACATGTTACCATGCCATGTTGCCAACTAGTATAATCATATTTTTACACTCGATGCCGATGGGGGTACATGAAGATTAAAGAGGCAGCTGTAACCTAGAGTAACTGGAAGTAGTGGTGCCCAAAACCCAGAACAACAACCACAATGGCCGTGGTGAAAGAGCCACAAAGGCGGCTGAGGGAATCTGAGAATTTAGAAACCGCTTGATCGTCGTTAAGATGTAGACTTCCTCTAACAAGCTGAGCGTTCAAACGTTTCATTTTGAAGAGTTGACCACGAGATGTTGGCATGGAGATGGAAACAAAGGCAAGGAACTGGAAAAGGAAATGGAGATGCTTTTCCACGAGGCAACAATCACATGATATTTTAGACCAACAGTGGAGGCTGGTGTGTGAAGAATTCGACTAGTTAGGAGTCTGAAGCCAATGCGGTGCTTCATTGTCTCAGCAAACGTGTCCTTTTGTTCGTACGAACCTGCCGAAATTTGTTTCTGTAGCAAGTATACCATGGCCCTAACTGCAGTGTGAAGCACAGTCAACCTTCAACTAGTAAATAAAGGTTGAAAAAACAATACAAGAACTGTATCTGCTGCTGATGTAAGTGATGTAACCTCACATATGCTGTCTCTCCCCTCCACAGGTCATCAACTGGGAGAGCACGCTGCAGGTGCCCCCCCAGGTGAAACTGAGCCCCGAGTCCGTCG
This sequence comes from Hoplostethus atlanticus, assembly GCA_034670405.1. NCBI lineage: Eukaryota > Metazoa > Chordata > Actinopteri > Trachichthyiformes > Trachichthyidae > Hoplostethus > Hoplostethus atlanticus. The sequence continues at coordinate 1,457,825 of JAXDDX010000108.1, read as the reverse complement.
ACATCATCGCCCGCCTCTGCTGCTCTGCCGAGGAGCGCCTGGGAGGCAACGGCGCCGGCGAGATCAAGGCCCACCCCTTCTTCGACCAGATGGACTTCTCCAGCAACCTGCGCCAGCAGCCGGCCCCCTACCGGCCCAAGATCGCCCACCCCATGGACACGTCCAACTTCGACCCCGTGGAGGAGGAGGGGGGCCCGGGGGCGTGGAGCGACAGTGGGGACAGCACCCGGGCCTGGGACACTCTCTGCTCCCCACACGGGAAACACCCCGAACACGCCTTCTACGAGTTCACCTTCCGCAGGTTCTTCGACGACAACGGCTGCCCCTTCCGCTACCCCAAGCCCCCCGACGCCGGCCAGGCACCACCCAGCAGCTCTGGAGCCAGCAGCATGGGCCCAGAGGAGGAAGAGGAACAGGAGGAGGACGAGGATGAGGAAGATGAAGAAGACGAAGAGGAGGAGGAGGAAGAGCAGGGGGAGGGATGTGAGCCGGTGTATGTCTAGATCTGTAGGCTGACAAGTTTCCTGAGTCTTTCCTCCAAAGAATGCTCAACACCCGGCTCTCCGCCACCCTCCCACCTACCACTGCTCTTGTTGGGTGTGAATGCATGCATGCGCATGCATCTGAACATGTGTATGTGAATGCATACCTGGTATGTGTGAATGTGTGTCCTTTAGAGAGCGTGAGTGCACGTTGTGAGAGCAGGATGGACTAACATCTGTTAAACAGTTCAGACACCACAGTGTGTCCAGACAGACTACAATATGAAAACCCCCTGATCTGGGACCAAGAAACAACATGCTGCGTGTGACTGACTGCGTCAAGGGTCATGGGTATGCAGTTATGAAAACAGACTGAGAAATCTGAAAACTGGTCGAAAGGAATAGATAAAGTGTTTTTGGAAATGTAAGGATCTCTATTTCATAGAGGTTGTTCAAGAAGCCAGAACCAGGCACTGCTTGTGATCCTTACAGGGGTTTGTGCTCTTGTCGTATCCCATTCCTTCCACCCTGGGTCTTACGGACGACTGAAACACCTCCACGGTGACCTTCTGACGCAGGGAGTCCATAGAGCTACTTCCTGTTCTACCTGAGCTGCTTTACACTCAGAGACTGTCGACACGACGACGTGAAGAGCGGAACCAGTTTACAGCCTTTGCTAATGGAGTGAACTTATCAGGGCGCGCTGAGTTTTGGTCAAGCGCCGGGGGGAACTGACTAAGTGTAACACCTCTGTTCACAGCTGTTGAAATAAGCTACGAAACACACATGCATGCATACACACCCACACACACACTATTTTTCAGCATAGCTCGTGCTCAATCGTGGAGGGTGAAAATAGAGTTGGTCTCTGCAGGTGGTAACCCTGTATGTTCTGCAGGGTTGCGTTCAATGTCCATAATGAGGTTTCCAGACGTTGGTTCAGATTTGATGGACTAACAAACCCTCTGAAATCCCACGTCTCAGATCCCCAACAGCCGAATACCGCCATCTGGTGGTGTGAGAGAGCATGTGCGTCCCTTTCAAAATCACCATCAGCTTTTAAACATTCATTCATTCATTCATGTTCAATTTCAAAGTCTGCATTTTAGCGACTCAGAGCCACCTCCACCTCCACCTCCACCTTCATGTCGTGTTTGTTCAGCGTTGTGTTTTGTCCTGTTGTGAAGATGCAGACTGACCTTTCTTCCCTCAGAGGTTGTTGTTGTTACAGATATCGTTGCGCTCTCGTCGTCATTCTCCATCCTGACCCACCATTTCAAAGCTCTTCGCCAAAAAAACCTCAACACACACACACACACACACACACACACACACACACACACACACACACTAAGATTCGCAGTATTCTGGAGGATCAGCCCACACACGCCGTAACTTAACCAGCCTCCACTCTCCTTCTGGAGGCCGTCATGAAAACACAAAGCGGACAAAGAAAGCAACTTGTTCTTACAGCAACAAAACATGTGATAGTATGACTATGTGCAATACAGAAAAATACATTATATATAGTTTTCTAAACACTTAATATCCTTTTGAACGTTTAGTACTGAATGCGCTATGTACAAATATATTGGTTTATACATTTTTTTTCCTTTCAGTTACAACATGACTCCATGCTGCTTATTATTGTGGTTAATATTATTATTATTATTATTATTATTATTATTATCGTTATTACATGTGTACCTTTTTCCTTTTATTGTGGCTTAAAGAAGTGTTTAATTGCCAAGTGTGTTTGGGTTTGGGATGTGACGAACTGTGTGCCTTTCTAGTTGAATGTTGGAGTGTGTACCGCCACTCGATGATGATGATGATGATGATGATGATGATGATGATCAGTGTTTGCAGAATATCGAAGGTCGACTCGCCGCCTTCTGCAGCCGGGCTGGCCCTGAGTGCAGGAGAGGAGGGTGAGAAGGTTTTGGGGTTTCAGAGAAAGATGGAAAAGAATAAAAGAGGCAGTAAAACGAAGAGCACGGCGGGGGGGGGGGTTGGGGGTGTAATTGGACTATGAATGAACATTTTACCAGACCTCTCACGGTTAAACGAGTGTGTGCTTGGTACATTAGTTTTAATTTAAATCATCCAAAGTGACCACAAGTTTATTTGGACGTTGTTAAATTCGCTACAAACCTGTGCCATGTTCTGCGTTGGAGACGTGTTATCATCCAACACCTTCTTCTTATTGACAATCAGCAAACCGTACTGCTCTCCTGATGTCGAGCTGAACGGTGTGGTGAGTTAACATCACACCGTTCCAACAGTATTCAGTATTTGACTGACTAGGAAAGGAAGTGAGAGCTCCAAGTTCTCCTGCCACTAGTGAGTCTCTAATCCAAGACCATGTAACTGGCAGGAACATGGATATGTCATACGTGTTGGTCAGACGTGTTACACTAGAGTTATTTCTTTGCTTGACAATGTATTGAAAGTGTTTTTTCTTACTAAATGTGCCTTGTGTCTTCTACGTTGGGCAGCACAAACTTAGCAATTATCTTCCTGTTTTCTTGTTTTCACAAAACTGTATTTATCCAGGGAAAGTTGACTGAGCACAAATGTCTTTCAGCAGCGCCCTGCTTCACATTCATACTGTAATAGGAACTCTGGCCACGGGTACATGCACCGAGAAGACTCCACCCTCAACACAGTTCAACAGGTTGTACGTTGCATTTCTGGGTCCATTTAGTTGTCTGGCAACATGGCAACATCTTACTCCTTTCACTTTTGGTTCCCTCTCGCACAGCATTATGGGAACGTTTTGATGTCAACAAAAAACACATGGCGTTAGTATTAGTTAGTATTGGGGTCATCATTTCTCTCCCCTGTAAGTAACCTCAGTCAAACAGGGGAGCTGGCAGCCGAACCTTTTCTTTTTGCTAGTTGTGAAGTTGCAGGTTTTAATAGGGGGGGGGGGGGGTTAAAACATGGGTGGTGATATTTTTGGTTGGAAGTTTTATCTCCGCCTACTGGCACGCCATGAAGTAACCACCAACAATACGCTGTTTTCTAGGAAGTAATGGGGTTTTGAGATGAAAATATGAGCATTTTTGGCATTTCTTATGAAAGAGGTGTCAGTTATGTTGTGGAGGATAAAAGTAGTTTTACCTCTCCTTGTAACTGGAGCGTGGCCGGGTTACTCTGTGCATGTAAACGTAGCCGACAACACCCAGTAGCTGCCCAGTAGCTGCCCAGTACAACCAGTCTGCTGCCGGTGGCCACTGAGCAGCTCTACTGGATCAGTTGGGGGTTCAGTGCCTTGCTCAAGGGCAGCTTGACCCTCGTTGTTCACTCATTTTCCCAGCCGGTCCGGGTGCTCCACCAGGCATCCTTCCACTCCTCTAACCTCGAGGCTACCGCCGACTGGGGTGCCAATCCACATTCAGCAGGACGGACTACTCAGTGAAACATAGCTTTATAACGGGACGCTGCCGGCCCAGGCGGCGGTCCGGAGTGTGTGAGGTGTTTTCCCTGTTTTCTAAGGGTAGAGAGTGATGACTGACAATCTGATATGCTTCAATGGGACTTCTTCCTTGTGTATCCTCTTCCTGTTGTATTTGTACTCCGGGAGCCTCGGTGCTCCTTGACGTCTGATACAACTGTTACTCTTGAATTTATATTTATACAGATATACATATTTTTTGTATCTTTTTTTTCCATTTCCTTTGTGCTAATGTTCAAACATCCATGTCTACGCAGTATTATAGATAATGTAATTTGGACAACTATATCTCTTTTTTTACATTTATGTATGAACTGAGAATTTGTAAAAATGCTTCCACTGTCCTTATGTGTAAAATATATGTATAAATTAAATTAACCAAATTGGACTTGTGTTTTATTTCCATCAGGCTTGTGGTGCACGAACACACGTTGATACAGTAGCAGGACGTTTATTTAGGCCTGTAAAAATATATATATAGTTATAGAGTGAGATTCAGGTCACATATTACATTACTCACGGGCAAAAATCTATTTATACCATTTAAGCTAAAAAGAACAAAGTTACTGTAGGAAAAACCCAATTTACTCACCTTTTTATTTGCAAAAGAGTCCACCCACATCTTTATGAAAAACATTCACAATATAAACCATGAAAAGTGAATTATGAGAATGGGGCCTTAAAGAAAAGAATCTTGCTTTTCTGAGAATCAAATTGATTTTTGTTGGTGTTTGTTTATGATCACCAACGGGAGGTCATAGTTTATTTCCCACCACATCAGAGCGTCTCAAGCGTTCTCACACCACAGACCCATAAATAGACACACATTAGACCACGGGCCTCCATTTGATTTTGTCCTGGTGTCCTTTGTGTTGATTTAGTATTGATTGCATGACTGTTTCCCTTACTGAGTTTAAGGTATTACTGGCCATCGGTTCAGTCTCACTACTGTAGGGACTCCTCCATGCCTACTGCCTTGGGAGGAAGGAGGAAGGTCATGGCTGATTTATGACGTTTTAATTGTAAATTGATTGTAAATGTAGTTGTCAATATAACAACAAAGAACATGTATCACTGCATTGAGATTGCATGAAGAATTACGTTAAATAAGAAGATAAAAATCATGAAAATAAGTAAAACAATAATACTAAATAATACATAAATAAAAAATGAATGAACATTAATAAACAACAATGGATTAAGAAAAGAAAAGAGTGCAATAAAGATATCTTCATAGTGTTTTATCGTAGAACACTTGTTTTCAGTTTCCAGTGAAAATACTTACTTCACGACCAGCGGTGACGTCCTACAGTTCTGTTGGTCTGCAGCATTCACCCAACATAATGAAAGAAAGATTATCTTATTATTTATTATTATTTATTTAGTTAGTATTCAAAATTTGCCGACCGTGATGTCTTGATGTTGATGATAAAGATGATTATTTATTTCATGCTGCTTGCCTGAAAATAAAGACTAATAAAGACTGAAACTTAAAGTACCTGAGGAGATGAGGTGGTGAGAGTGAAACCTGTCATTCTTATATATTGTCTAATAGGGAGGATATCTAGTCAAATGTGTGAAATTAAAGGATTCCTCATTTAGCTGGGGACCCCTGGGAGCCCCTGGACCCCAGGTTGAGAACCTCCTTTGGATCTACATGGTGTTTTGGAGTTTTCTTTTCATATTAGAGAGAAATAGATAGACAGACATATTGCCGGGACACATTCCCTCTAGCAGCTGTACCAACAGTTACTATGGTGCTTGACTCGTGTTTTCAGTCAGTTGGACTCTTCAGTGTTTTATCACGATCTTTTAGCATTACATAAGCACATGGGGAGTGCAGTGCTGTCTCCATGAACCCATTGGCCGGGTACCGCTGTATCCCACAATGCAAAGCGCATGGCGCGTCATTGGAGAGGGACGATGATGGCGGCGGTCGGTGCACCAGAAGTGATCACACAGCTGGAAAGCGCTGCCAAAGTTTTAATGGTGAGAAACCAACCGTTGTTTTTATCCCGCCGGGCGGTGCGCGTGTCTCAGCTTGTTTTCGATGGAGTTTGAAATACCTGCGCGTGTTCCCGCCTTTGTTTTCCCGGGAGAAAGGACGTGTTAGCGATGCGTGGCGCAGCGCCTTGCCTGTCTCCATCCCGCAAAAATCCAGTCATCATCGTAACGTTAACCCCCCCCCCCCCCCCCCCCCTCCGGCTGAACCGCACCGCCACCGAAAAAAATGCGGCTCGCGCTCCCAGAAAGTTCGCCGTTATATTCCGAGTCGTTTCTCTGCCGTTTCCGATGTTACATCAAGTTGTATTGTACTGAAGAGACAGTTTGAGCACCTCGGAGCCGTACACGCTGTTGACCCCCCGTGCTGTAGCTTTAGCTCGTTGCGTCTCTCTGAAAGCCGCATTTCTAGCTAGCACTTGGCTTATTCCCCCCCGCTGTCAAGGGAACAGACATCCCAGCCTCCATTGGAACACAGACCACTGACTATACCAGCTAACAGAGCAGTTGGCTAGCCATGTGGGTGTCATGGGTCTGGATGAACGAGCAGCTAGCTAGAGCTCCTTCTGGATCCTGCCATTTTGCTTTTCCTTGTTGTGTTTTCAGCCAAACGTTGATCAATAGTGGTGGGCACTGTTGTCCTGCTGGGTCTGATACACTGATCAGGTCTGACTGGCTAGTATTTGATTAGCAGCCACATGAGGGCTGATGGTCATTTCAGTCAGTCTGCTTCCATGTAATTCACAAGGGACGGTCTGTTGCACCAAGGAGACGTTCGCTTTAGTGCATTGAAGTTCACACAGTAATTGATCACAGGGTTCCTGATCGTGGCGTGAGCAGATTTCAGGATGCATTTCCCACTAACGGCGTAGGAAAGTGACTTGTTTTTGTCTTCTCGCCTTATTCTACCCCCCAGACAGAGTAGGACCGTCAGACTGTCAGTATTGGCTCGGTGACTCGGTCCTGTTTAACACGTCTAAAATACATACTCCATTCAGAAGTGCTGAAACAGGAAGTACTGTTTGCTATTACTTTTTGTTTTGTTCTGTATCATCTGGTGTGCAAAAATATCAACACGCTGCATCACATTCTCCACAGTCAACGCTGCGCTGCGGTCCAGACATGGCGGCGTGTCTTGTTGTGATGTGATAGTTTTACCATCACCGGTGTGGCACAGTGTTGAGGTAGTATTGCTGCAGCATCCCAAGTTTCAGGCTACTTGGTGCAAGAGGAAAACACAGTGGAGTATTTGTCCTCTGAAAGGTTTAGTTATGACTGGAGCTGTGTGGTATTGTGAGCATCTGTGGCTCAACAGGTGGCTCGGTGAACAGGTCCCAGGCCAGTTCAGGCCGTTCTCACCGGACCGGTCGCTTGTCTGCCCGACCGACCGACCGACCGTCGGCTGGTGAAGCGGTGGAAGTTTCCGTCCCCGTGGCTGTGATGTGTTGTTGCCTTGGAAATGGACTCGGTTGTTTTTTCCGTTACCAGTTAGTTATAGATGAGGTTTGTTATGGGAGGTTGAGGGTCATACAGGGTGTGAGGGCAGGAAATGATCATGATCCCGCCTCCTCATCTTTATGTGGTTGTGTGTCTGTCGATTGATTGGTTTATATCCATTCATTCATTCATTCTGAGGTGTGTGTGTGTGTGTGTGTGTGTGTGTGTGTGTGTGTGTGTGTGTGTGTGTGTGTGTGTGTGTGTGTGTGTGTGTGTGTGTGTGTGTGTGTGTGTGTCTTAGAGAACTTTAAAGTGTGTGTCTGCCTGTAGGAGGCGTAGAATATTTTGTGTGTTTGGGCTTGTGTGTCTATAGACTATGCTAGACATAGAAGCATAGACAAGCTGTGTGTGTGTGTGTGTGTGTGTGTGTGTTAGTGGTCTCAGATAAAAGAGCCTTTCTCTCCCTGCTGCCTTCAGCCAGCGAGCTGCTTTTACTGCAATTAGGCCTGGAATGTGACTTTCCTGCTGCGCTGTATTATGGCGACACTCCTTAATAAAACCTGTGTGTGTGTGTGTGTGTGTGTGTGTGTGTGTGTGTGTGTGTGTGTGTGTGTGTGTCCGCCTTGTGTTCATTCACTTTGCTTGCTGGTATTCAGGGTGGTTGAACTGCTTTGCTTTGGTCTTATTATGAATGTTGTCTGTTGACGGCGTGTTCCTGCTTGTTTTAGGTGACAGAAGCTTTATAGTGACGCCTTCCCTTCAATTGACTGTTTACTGTGTTGTCTTCTTTTAGTAGATGGTGTAGAAGTGTTTAGGAGACCTGTAGTATTGTTATTGAGCTACGGCTGCACGATTACGGCAAAAAGGATCATCCTTAATATTTTGAGTGCGATTCATTTTATTGCACCTTCACATTATTGAGGTTTTATTTAAGTAGAAGCAGCTAGAAAGTCTGTTTTCACTCGCTGTCTTACTCTTTGTCGTCCTTATTTCCAAATTCAAATACTAATCAATTACTACTCCATTACTTACTTCAATTACAAACTTTGCACAAAATCCATACTTGTTTGTCGTCATCTCAGACAGTGATCCACTTTTAGGATCCGTTCTCTTCCTCTTTGCTCTCCGCTACGTTGATCCAAAGATGTTGTTCTCTCTCTGCTTCTTCATCTTCACCTTCGTTTTGGACCCATGGGTGTAACGTTGCGCATTCAAAGGTTGTGATTGGTCACACGTGATGGAAGCGTTTGATATACCACACCAGGGGTCTGTTCCAGGAAGCAGGTTCAACCAACTCTGAGTTGATTAACTCAGATAGGAAACTCGGTTCCAGAACGGCTGATCTGAGTTAGTTCAATCAACTCTCGGTATGTTAACGCTGAGTTAAGCGCGTGCCTGACGACAATAAAAAGCCATCATCAATGGAGGTCCGATACTACGATTCACCATGGCAACCAGCAAGCAGAAGGGTCGTAAAGGAGAGGGAATTGGCGTGGGAGAGAATCGCTGCCCGAGTCAATGCGTACGTTTGAATGCAGTAGTGTATTCATTTAACATTTAACCACACTTTCTTATAATATTACCTACATGTGAGAAAGTGGTGGAATGGTATTGGGAAAAAAAATATTTTCATTTAGGTGCAATCCCACGGGCGCAAAGCCACTTGGCAGCAGCTGAAAATGAAATATAAAAACATTACAGTCATTTAGCAGAGGCTTTTATCCAAAGCGATTTACAAAGGTGATAGTTAACACTATGTGGGGATCGAACCCACAACCCTGAGACTGAGAGTCTCCTGCTCTACTAACTGAGCTGTCTGGACCAGACATACTTCAAATGGTGTACTTGGGGTGGCAAATTAGAAATGCAGATCTAGAAATGTAATTACTGGAACATAAGTTAGAGGTGGGTGCATGGTCACAGGTGAAATGTGTTGTTGGAACAATATAAAATACTAACTGTTGCTTTTGTATTTGTAGGAAATAAAGAAGACCAAATGAAAGGTGTCTTTATTTGACTGCTCGGGGTGGTGGTAGCTTAATCCGTGAAGTGTAAACGGCATATTATATCTCGGACAGCTCTTCCATCCTGGACATAGAACATCTAATCGGGGTCTCAAAATCCTCTCCCGACGTGAGGCTATGCGAATTACTTCCGCTTGAATATCGATCGGGTTACGAGGAAAGGACACGCCATGTCCGACAGCTGCTTCAGGTTCAGCAGAGGGAGGAGACAGGGAGAAAGTCAGGGTTTGTTCAAGAAAACCTGCCAGCCAGCAGGTTAGGTTGACAGAGTCAGTTACCATGGTAACTGAATCAGAGTTTGAGTTACCTCTCTTTCTGGAACGGACCCCAGCTCGTCCAGGGGAATTGACAATATAACGCTTCGATATCGGACAATTACATGATTATTACATGTGGAAAACATGAAATCACAATACAGGATGAATTGTGCAGATCTGCCTCTTTTCTCCTGCTGTGATATGAAAGCTTCTCAATAAACGATAATTTGTGTTTTCATTTGTTATTGTCTTTATTTTCCAGGCACCGCCGTCCATGGTCAGTACAGAACAGAGGCAGCATGCTGAGCACATATTCCTTTCCTTCAGGAAGTCCAAATCCCCCTTCGCCGTCTGCAAGCACATCTTAGGTTAGTGGGACTGACCCGAGGCCTGTTCAGCCTCCGTTCATCCAGGGAGGACTGATGGGACATGCTCTCTTTCTGCTACGCCCTGCTTTCCACTCAGTCCCTCCTGGGAGCAGCAGGGGAAATACAGTGCCTTGCTCAAGGGAACCTTGGCAGGAGGGGAAAGCTTTAGTCACTGGTTTTCCCAGATGCTCTGGGATATGAGCCGGTGACTTTCTGGTCACAAACCTGCTTCTCTAACCTCTAGAGAGGCTCCCAAACTTGTTCATGTCAAGGATCCTCATATAGAGATGCTTTAGACCCCCCCCACTGTTAAGAGTTAAACCTCTGACCTGAATATCCACTACACCATCTCTCCCGGTGCTAACTTCAAATGAACCTAATTCCCATTTAGCCTGGGACCCCTGGACCCTAGTTGGGGTTAGGGTTAGCTCCGCCTCCTCCCAACCTGATCCTTATTGTTTTCTTAACAAGATGTTTTGACTTTCCGTGTTGAAGATCCAATTCTGACAAACTGTATTCACATGCAGAGCTACACTGAAATACAACTTTCTCTTCTCCTCCCTCCCTCCATCTTTTCCTCTCCTCTATTCTCATCTATATCTCATCCTCTTTTCTCCTTTATCTCACCTCTTCTCCTAACTCTTTTCCCTGCTGTTTCCTCTTCCTTGCCTCTCCTCACACATCCCTTCTCCTGTCTCTCCTCATCTTCCTCCCCCCTTTCTCCTCGTTCTGTTCCATCTCTCCTCCCCCTTTTCCCCTCATCTTTACTCCTCCATGCCCCCTTTCTGTCTGTCCATCCTTCCAACCTTCCTTCCTCCCTCTCCCCTTTTCCTCCCTCCTTTCCCCTGCCCCTTGCTCCCTCACCCTTCCTCCTCCCCTCTCTGTCCTCCCCTCCTTCCTCCTCCCCTCTCTCCCCTCCTCTCCAGAGACCAGTAAAGTGGACTATGTGCTGTTCCAGGGGGCCACCGCCATCATGGAGGCCGTGGTGCGGGAGTGGATCCTGCTGGAGAAGACGAGCATCGAGTCGCTCCGGACGTTCCTCCTCACCTACGTCTTACAGAGACCCAAGTAAGGAAGGAAGGAAGGAAGGAAGAGGGGGAGAGCTGCCGTGTCCTAAAGGGGCGTGAAGCGATGTAGGAGCTTTAATGACTTCTATCGGCAGAGAGCGCTGACAGGTCCATCAGGTCCATGCAAGTTTGACGGATGCTCTGCGTCACTTTTCGAAAAAAAATTAAAAAAAAAATAAGATTCTAGGACGGCATAAAAACGATGCACCAACAATCTTTATTTATCTTTTTAGCCATCCCTATACAGTTAATTAAAATCGCATGGCCTTAGATAAAGTTACGGGGACTGAATTGGATTTGTTTCGACTCCCCCTCACCTACATCAACCTGGTGGGATGACAGGTTACCAGTAAACCAGCTGCTTGCATGTAATTGGACAGCGTGAACCTGAACAAACCAAACACAGCAAAGTCGACGTCCACTGTAGATCTGATGTGAAAGAACTGTAGGTGTGATCTCACTCCTCGCTGACTGAACTCCAGCGGTCCTCATGTCTCACTCATTGAGTCTCTCTGGAGCAGCTAAGTGACCGAACGCCTCCTTGTCTCCACCAGCCTGCAGAAGTATGTCCGTGAGCAGATCCTGCTGGCCGTGGCGGTCATCGTGAAGAGGGGCTCCCTGGACAAGTCCATCGACTGTAAAAGCATCTTCCTGGAGGTCGGGCAGCTCATCAGCAGTGGAAACCCCACAGTGGTGAGAGAGTCGTACACCGCTAGACGTAACTATGAACTCCATGTGCTTCTCTGAGATGATGATGTTTGCATGACAGTAAAGCACTTCATGGGTTAAGTGAGTCCTCTCGATACCTTCCCTTACTAAACAGCTATATGAGGATGCTTTTGATTGATTGCTGACTTTCTCCATGTGCTGGTCTCATGCAGCTGTTACGTTTTCAACAGGCACATCATGTTTTGTTTCTGCTTTCCATCGTTTGTATGAGTTAACATAACTAGCCTGCAAGCTCTAATTAAGTAGCATTCATCAAAAATACACAGGTAAAAGACTTAAAAGCATCGTTTTTTGATGCATGTGATTCCTGTAGTCTGTACTCCACTGGGAAGCTTCGAACGGCTGTATTCAACTTCTGGTCCATTTTGCACTTGCCAGGCAAAACTGTTCATGAAACAAAATCACATCGGTAGCAAATCTGATTGGCTGTTGACCAAAAACAGCCGTGGCCGACTAACTTGTTGACCGTCCACATCGGCCGAGGTTTCCAGCTCGCTCAGCTCTACTCCGGTGACTTGTTGATCATGTGAACAGCAGCTGGATCTTTCCAAAACAGATCTAGAGCGTTTTTGGACTGAAACCCTTCAATCGTAGCGTCAGACCAACTTCTGTCTCCGGCCACTCGGGTCACCGTTGGAAATGACCTTCCCCACAGAGTGACTCCCAACCTCCCTCTCCTCTTTCTCCTTGCTCTCTCTACCTCTCTCCTTCTCCTCTGGTTTTTTTTCTTTTCTTTTCCCACCACTTTTCTCTTGCATGATCACAGGAATGTCGTCGGGGCGCTGCGGCTCTGACCCTTACATTCCTTTCTATTGGTCGCTTGTAATTTTGGTGACGTATGAACTGAAGCGTGTTCTACTGACGTACTCATTGTAAGTCAGCGTGGATGAGGGCGTCGGCTAAATGCCTCAAATATAAAGATGCATCAGTGTACTCAGGATGGCAGGATGATGAGCGGTGACGGCTTTATTCTCTTCTCCAAACTGTGTCTTATATCCAACGGTCCATCCTTCAGTTCTTCATCTGGGTCACAGATCCATGAACGTCACCCAAAATAAATGAAATAAAAAAGATAGATTAGCTAAAATAGAGTTTGTGAGTCATATTTGAAGGCTTGTTAACTGAAACGTGTTGCTGCTATGATGTTATTGGTACCTAATGGGGTGAGATGTGATCCTGGTTACATGGCTGGTTCCTGTGGTTGGAGGAAAGCAGCATGTAGAGTTCCTGTTAGCTGAAGTATGTTCACGCTTCCATCAGTTGGGCATAACCTGTGTCAATCATGGATAATATGAACCTTTTGTTGAGTAACCTTTATGCTTCTAACAGGATTTATGGGGAAAAATAAGACTGATGAGGCAAAATGAAGCTTGATTTCACTGTAGGAGGAACTATGAATTAGTTGATCATGGGGGTGAAGACCAACTGGTGAGGCGTTGGATGGTACCCTGTCTTCTCTTTGTAAAGGGTACGTCTCAGCGTTACTCTGGGAGGGTCAAGAGTGTTTAAACAGCCTTTAACCCACTAGATGGCACCAGTTCCTCGAGATGTTTCCTTCCTCCTACATCCTGGACTGATCCTCCCCTCAGGTCTTCACTGAACTGGGTGTGTTACAGTCGGTGACCGGGAATCAGAAACTGTTTGCCGGTTTCTTCCAAAAAGCTGCAAAACCATTTTAGCAAAATTTTACTTGATCAGAATTCATGACTTAAAAAGAGAAATTCATCTGTTAGTATTTCATTAGCACAGATGGTTCTCTCCTTACAAACATAACTAAGTTATTAAGATATGTCAGTCATCATGTCTTTAACAGTAACCCATGCTGTGCTTTACTTTCATGCCGTTTTGCAAGAGCAGGTGTGTATTAGATGTTTGGATTAAAGGTCTTATATGTATGATATCTATGAAGGTCTGGTCTCCCACCTGTAGCAGATGCAGGCTTCCTCCTCCTTGTGTGACCTTAGTTTAACCTTTGACCTGTGTCCCGCCCCCACAGCAAACGCTGGCCTGCTCCATCCTGACTGCTCTGCTCAGTGAGTTCTCCAGCTCCAGTAAGACCAGCAGCATCGGCCTCAGCATGGAGTTTCACGGCAGCTGCAAGCGTCTGTTTCAGGTTTGGTCCCTACCTCGCTATCAGCCAGATGCTGCTAAACTCTGGTGGCTAGCAAGTTAGTCTCCTCTTCTCTATGTACATCCACCCGTCATCCGCCTGAATCACAACGTGGGGCTGCAACAGAGGAGAGCGTCCCATCCCCGCTAACCGAGACGCCGTAGATTTGCCCCAATTTGCCCAAATAAAATTCAGTTGCCTCTCGCTGCCACCCGTCCCTTCGCCACCCGTCCCTTCGCCACCCACCCGTCCCTTCGCCACCCGTCCCTTCACCACCCGTCCCTTCGCCACCCACCCGTCCCTTCACCACCCGTCCCTTCGCCACCCGTCCCTTCGCCACCCGTCCCTTCGCCACCCACCTGTCCCTTCGCCACCCACCCGTCCCTTCGCCACCCGTCCCTTCGCCACCCACCCGTCCCTTCGCCACCCACCCGTCCCTTCGCCACCCGTCCCTTCGCCACCCACCCGTCCCTTCGCCACCCACCCGTCCCTTCACCACCCGTCCCTTCGCCACCCACCTGTCCCTTCACCACCCACCCGTCCCTTCGCCACCCGTCCCTTCACCACCCGTCCCTTCACCACCCACCCGTCCCTTCACCACCCGTCCCTTCGCCACCCACCCGTCCCTTCGCCACCCGTCCCTTCGCCACCCACCCGTCCCTTCACCACCCGTACCTTCGCCACCCACCCGTCCCTTCACCACCCGTCCCTTCACCACCCACCCGTCCCTTCACCACCCACCCGTCCCTTCGCCACCCGTCCCTTCGCCACCCACCAGTCCCTTCGCCACCCGTCCCTTCGCCACCCGTCCCTTCACCACCCGTCCCTTCACCACCCACCCGTCCCTTCGCCACCCACCCGTCCCTTCGCCACCCGTCCCTTCACCACCCGTCCCTTCACCACCCACCCGTCCCTTCGCCACCCGTCCCTTCACCACCCACCCGTCCCTTCGCCACCCGTCCCTTCGCCACCCACCCGTCCCTTCGCCACCTACTCGTCCCTTCGCCACCCGTCCCTTCGCCACCCACCCGTCCCTTCACCACCCGTCCCTTCACCACCCACCCGTCCCTTCGCCACCCACCCGTCCCTTCACCACCCACCTGTCCCTTCACCACCCACCCGTCCCTTCGCCACCCGTCCCTTCACCACCCGTCCCTTCGCCACCCGTCCCTTCACCACCCACCTGTCCCTTCGCCACCCGTCCCTTCACCACCCGTCCCTTCGCCACCCGTCCCTTCACCACCCACCTGTCCCTTCGCCACCCACCCGTCCCTTCACCACCCACCCGTCCCTTCACCACCCGTCCCTTCACCACCCGTCCCTTCACCACCCACCTGTCCCTTCACCACCCACCCGTCCCTTCGCCACCCGTCCCTTCACCACCCACCTGTCCCTTCGCCACCCGTCCCTTCGCCACCCACCCGTCCATTCGCCACCCGTCCCTTCACCACCCGTCCCTTCGCCACCCACCCGTCCCTTCGCCACCCGTCCCTTCACCACCCGTCCCTTCACCACCCACCCGTCCCTTCACCACCCGTCCCTTCACCACCCACCCGTCCCTTCGCCACCTGTCCCTTCACCACCCACCTGTCCCTTCGCCACCCGTCCCTTCACCACCCACCCGTCCCTTCACCACCCACCTGTCCCTTCACCACCCACCCGTCCCTTCGCCACCTGTCCCTTCACCACCCACCTGTCCCTTCGCCACCCGTCCCTTCACCACCCACCCGTCCCTTCACCACCCACCTGTCCCTTCACCACCCACCCGTCCCTTCGCCACCCGTCCCTTCACCACCCACCTGTCCCTTCGCCACCCGTCCCTTCGCCACCCACCCGTCCATTCGCCACCCGTCCCTTCACCACCCGTCCCTTCGCCACCCACCCGTCCCTTCGCCACCCGTCCCTTCACCACCCGTCCCTTCACCACCCACCCGTCCCTTCACCACCCGTCCCTTCACCACCCACCCGTCCCTTCGCCACCTGTCCCTTCACCACCCACCTGTCCCTTCGCCACCCGTCCCTTCACCACCCACCCGTCCCTTCACCACCCACCTGTCCCTTCACCACCCACCCGTCCCTTCGCCACCTGTCCCTTCACCACCCACCTGTCCCTTCGCCACCCGTCCCTTCACCACCCACCCGTCCCTTCACCACCCACCTGTCCCTTCACCACCCACCCGTCCATTCACCACCCACCTGTCCCTTCGCCACCCGTCCCTTCGCCACCCGTCCCTTCGCCACCCGTCCCTTCGCCACCCACCCGTCCCTTCGCCACCTACCCGTCCCTTCGCCACCCGTCCCTTCGCCACCCACCCGTCCCTTCACCACCCACCCGTCCCTTCGCCACCCACCGGTCCCTTCACCACCCACCTGTCCCTTCACCACCCACCCGTCCCTTCGCCACCCGTCCCTTCACCACCCGTCCCTTCGCCACCCGTCCCTTCACCACCCACCTGTCCCTTCCCCACCCGTCCCTTCACCACCCGTCCCTTCGCCACCCGTCCCTTCGCCACCCACCTGTCCCATCGCCACCCACCCGTCCCTTCACCACCCACCTGTCCCTTCGCCACCCGTCCCTTCGCCACCCACCCGTCCCTTCACCACCCACCCGTCCCTTCGCCACCCGTCCCTTCACCACCCACCCGTCCCTTCGCCACCTACCCGTCCCTTCGCCACCCGTCCCTTCGCCACCCACCCGTCCCTTCACCACCCGTCCCTTCACCACCCACCTGTCCCTTCACCACCCACCCGTCCCTTCGCCACCCGTCCCTTCACCACCCGTCCCTTCGTCACCCGTCCCTTCACCACCCACCTGTCCCTTCGCCACCCGTCCCTTCACCACCCGTCCCTTCGCCACCCGTCCCTTCGCCACCCGTCCCTTCACCACCCACCCGTCCCTTCGCCACCCGTCCCTTCACCACCCACCTGTCCCTTCGCCACCCGTCCCTTCACCACCCACCTGTCCCTTCACCACCCACCCGTCCCTTCACCACCCACCTGTCCCTTCGCCACCCGTCCCTTCGCCACCCGTCCCTTCGCCACCCACCCGTCCCTTCACCACCCACCCGTCCCTTCACCACCCACCCGTCCCTTCGCCACCCACCCGTCCCTTCACCACCCGTCCCTTCACCACCTGTCCCTTCACCACCCACCCGTCCCTTCGCCACCCGTCCGTCATTCATTCCCTCTCTTCCTCTTCCCAGGAGGAGCACCTGCGTCAGATCTTCGTGTTGACCATGGAAGTGCTGCAGGAGTTCAGCCGCCGGGAGAACCTCAACGCCCATATGTCCTCCGTCTTCCAGCGCTACCTGGCTCTGGCCAACCAGGTCCTCAGCTGGAACTTCCTCCCGCCCAATCATATCCTTTTCTTCCTCAAAGTCCGACCAGGGTTTCTTACACAGGGGCCTGAAAAAGAACGGGAATTTGATGATTTCCAGGTCGCGAAACGTCGTTTGAGTTGGATAAAACATCTGGAAAAGTGTGGAGGGGGAAAAAGGGGTCAGTCCCAATACCCATATGAACAAGGGTCTAGTTGGCTGTCATATTCAGGATCTGGAATATGGAGTCCAATAGGGAGTTTCTTGAATCCAGTCAAGAAATTTAGCTCCAGAAAAGTAAGGGGTTATGAAATGGAAAACGTGTAGGGATGCTGAAAGACACTGAGAGCAGGTGGTAGAAGCAGTATGTGGTGGGGAGTTGTTTTGGTCTTCACGGGACAAGACGTGAAGAAAATCCTCCAGAGAGAATACGATGTTTTGGTTCAGGGCTGAAAGACGAGTCTGTAAAGAAGTAGGGTCAGGTTAGGGGTTTGGAAATGGTGTGTGTCTTAAATGTGTTGCTGGGCCGTGCATACCAGTCTAGCGCTTTTACTTTGTAGATCATCTCTTGTGCACACATCCCGTGTTAGCCTAGCAGTTGGTCGTGTGTGTGTGTGTGTGTGTGTGTGTCTGTGTCTGTGTGTGTGTGTGTGTGTGTGTGTGTGTCCAGGCTCATTACAGCCTAAATCCCTGCCAGCCTGGCATCCTCGCTGCCTGTCGAAGGGGATCTGGAGTGGCGCTTGCTGCCAGCCAGGGCCATGTATCACTTTCAAAGAGGTGTCTGTGTGTCCATCCCTATATCATACCAGCCCTAATAACCCCACTGCCACATTTACCCCCCCCCGCACCCCATTCACCCCATAGCTTGTTGAGGCTCCCCTTGGAATGCCTGGCATGCTCAGTTTGATGTGTGTGTGTGTGTGTGTGTGTGTGTGTGTGTGTGTGTGTGTGTGTGTGTGTGTGTGTGTGTGTGTGTGTGTGTGTGTGTGTGTGTGTGTGTGTTGGATACTTCTTAGCCAAGGCGAAATTGACTGTCCATGGAAAAAGAAAACACAGGAGCAGTCTTAAAGGGCTACACCAGCTTTTTGGGAGATTGGCTCATTGGTGAACTTCCCTTTACCTTGTTAGGACAGGAGAGCCACCATCTCCATCTCTGGTGGTAGATTTCGCTGTCCTGGTAACATGCTAACATGTTAGCATACAGTATGTTAGGAGCCCGTAGGCAGCTAGCGCTATCTCAGAAGACAGACCTAATCCAGAGGTGGTGTTCGGTTGTTGGTGTTTGGTCTCGTCACATAAAGGGGAAGTTGACCAACAGGACAATTTACCAAAAAGTCGGTGTCGTCCTTTAAAGGGGTCATATTATGGAAAACGGCTTATTCTTGGTCCTTATACACGTTCCACTTGTTATCATTGACCCAAGTAGCCGAGAAAATGTGAAATCTGGAAGTCAACCCCTTTTTCTGTATTTTCCTTTTTCCAAAAACAGGCCAAATTACCGCCCATATTTTGGTCTCCTGATAATACTAATCCTCCATTTGCTTATGGATCAAAATGTCTTTCTCTTTTTTCTTCCTCCTGTCATGAAAAATGGAGACGGGTGTGAATTCTGTGGAGGCTTTGAATGATCGTATCGTGATAAACCTCATGAAGTTGTGTTTGGGGCTGATGGGAGATTTCAGCACATTTCATCATCACAAGGCTTTAGTGCTCTGGTTCCTGGATTTGGTTGAGTTCTCTGGTTCCTGGATTTGGTTGAGTTCTCTGGTTCCTGGATTTGGTTGAGTTCTCTGGTTCCTGGATTTGGTTGAGTTCTCTGGTTCCTGGATTTGGTTTAGTTCTCTGGTTCCTGGATTTGGTTTAGTTCTCTGGTTCCTGGATTTGGTTTAGTGCTCTGGTTCCTGGATTTGGTTTAGTGCTCTGGTTCCTGGATTTGGTTTAGTTCTCTGGTTCCTGGATTTGGTTTAGTGCTCTGGTTCCTGGATTTGGTTTAGTGCTCTGGTTCCTGGATTTGGTTGAGTTCTCTGGTTCCTGGATTTGGTTGAGTTCTCTGGTTCCTGGGTTTGGTTTAGTTCTCTGGTTCCTGGATTTGGTTTAGTTCTCTGGTTCCTGGATTTGGTTGAGTTCTCTGGTTCCTGGATTTGGTTGAGTTCTCTGGTTCCTGGATTTGGTTGAGTTCTCTGGTTCCTGGATTTGGTTTAGTGCTCTGGTTCCTGGATTTGGTTTAGTGCTCTGGTTCCTGGATTTGGTTTAGTGCTCTGGTTCCTGGATTTGGTTGAGTTCTCTGGTTCCTGGGTTTGGTTGAGTTCTCTGGTTCCTGGGTTTGGTTGAGTTCTCTGGTTCCTGGATTTGGTTGAGTTCTCTGGTTCCTGGATTTGGTTGAGTTCTCTGGTTCCTGGATTTGGTTTAGTTCTCTGGTTCCTGGATTTGGTTGAGTTCTCTGGTTCCTGGATTTGGTTTAGTGCTCTGGTTCCTGGATTTGGTTTAGTGCTCTGGTTCCTGGATTTGGTTGAGTTCTCTGGTTCCTGGATTTGGTTGAGTTCTCTGGTTCCTGGGTTTGGTTTAGTTCTCTGGTTCCTGGATTTGGTTTAGTGCTCTGGTTCCTGGATTTGGTTTAGTGCTCTGGTTCCTGGATTTGGTTTAGTGCTCTGGTTCCTGGATTTGGTTTAGTTCTCTGGTTCCTGGATTTGGTTTATTGCTCTGGTTCCTGGATTTGGTTTAGTGCTCTGGTTCCTGGATTTGGTTGAGTTCTCTGGTTCCTGGATTTGGTTGAGTTCTCTGGTTCCTGGATTTGGTTGAGTTCTCTGGTTCCTGGATTTGGTTGAGTTCTCTGGTTCCTGGATTTGGTTTAGTTCTCTGGTTCCTGGATTTGGTTTAGTGCTCTGGTTCCTGGATTTGGTTTAGTGCTCTGGTTCCTGGATTTGGTTTAGTGCTCTGGTTCCTGGATTTGGTTTAGTTCTCTGGTTCCTGGATTTGGTTTAGTGCTCTGGTTCCTGGATTTGGTTTAGTGCTCTGGTTCCTGGATTTGGTTGAGTTCTCTGGTTCCTGGATTTGGTTGAGTTCTCTGGTTCCTGGGTTTGGTTTAGTTTTCTGGTTCCTGGATTTGGTTTAGTTCTCTGGTTCCTGGATTTGGTTTAGTTCTCTGGTTCCTGGATTTGGTTGAGTTCTCTGGTTCCTGGATTTGGTTGAGTTCTCTGGTTCCTGGATTTGGTTTAGTGCTCTGGTTCCTGGATTTGGTTTAGTGCTCTGGTTCCTGGATTTGGTTTAGTGCTCTGGTTCCTGGATTTGGTTTAGTGCTCTGGTTCCTGGATTTGGTTGAGTTCTCTGGTTCCTGGGTTTGGTTGAGTTCTCTGGTTCCTGGGTTTGGTTGAGTTCTCTGGTTCCTGGATTTGGTTGAGTTCTCTGGTTCCTGGATTTGGTTTAGTTCTCTGGTTCCTGGATTTGGTTGAGTTCTCTGGTTCCTGGATTTGGTTTAGTGCTCTGGTTCCTGGATTTGGTTTAGTGCTCTGGTTCCTGGATTTGGTTGAGTTCTCTGGTTCCTGGATTTGGTTGAGTTCTCTGGTTCCTGGGTTTGGTTTAGTTCTCTGGTTCCTGGATTTGGTTTAGTGCTCTGGTTCCTGGATTTGGTTTAGTGCTCTGGTTCCTGGATTTGGTTTAGTGCTCTGGTTCCTGGATTTGGTTTAGTTCTCTGGTTCCTGGATTTGGTTTAGTTCTCTGGTTCCTGGATTTGGTTTAGTGCTCTGGTTCCTGGATTTGGTTTAGTGCTCTGGTTCCTGGATTTGGTTGAGTTCTCTGGTTCCTGGATTTGGTTGAGTTCTCTGGTTCCTGGGTTTGGTTTAGTTCTCTGGTTCCTGGATTTGGTTTAGTTCTCTGGTTCCTGGATTTGGTTGAGTTCTCTGGTTCCTGGATTTGGTTGAGTTCTCTGGTTCCTGGATTTGGTTGAGTTCTCTGGTTCCTGGATTTGGTTTAGTGCTCTGGTTCCTGGATTTGGTTTAGTGCTCTGGTTCCTGGATTTGGTTTAGTGCTCTGGTTCCTGGATTTGGTTGAGTTCTCTGGTTCCTGGGTTTGGTTGAGTTCTCTGGTTCCTGGGTTTGGTTGAGTTCTCTGGTTCCTGGATTTGGTTGAGTTCTCTGGTTCCTGGATTTGGTTGAGTTCTCTGGTTCCTGGATTTGGTTGAGTTCTCTGGTTCCTGGATTTGGTTGAGTTCTCTGGTTCCTGGATTTGGTTTAGTGCTCTGGTTCCTGGATTTGGTTTAGTGCTCTGGTTCCTGGATTTGGTTGAGTTCTCTGGTTCCTGGATTTGGTTGAGTTCTCTGGTTCCTGGGTTTGGTTTAGTTCTCTGGTTCCTGGATTTGGTTTAGTGCTCTGGTTCCTGGATTTGGTTTAGTGCTCTGGTTCCTGGATTTGGTTTAGTGCTCTGGTTCCTGGATTTGGTTTAGTTCTCTGGTTCCTGGATTTGGTTTAGTGCTCTGGTTCCTGGATTTGGTTTAGTGCTCTGGTTCCTGGATTTGGTTGAGTTCTCTGGTTCCTGGATTTGGTTGAGTTCTCTGGTTCCTGGGTTTGGTTTAGTTCTCTGGTTCCTGGATTTGGTTTAGTGCTCTGGTTCCTGGATTTGGTTTAGTGCTCTGGTTCCTGGATTTGGTTTAGTGCTCTGGTTCCTGGATTTGGTTTAGTGCTCTGGTTCCTGGATTTGGTTTATTGCTCTGGTTCCTGGATTTGGTTGAGTTCTCAGGTTCCTGGGTTTGGTTGAGTTCTCTGGTTCCTGGATTTGGTTTAGTTCTCTGGTTCCTGGGTTTGGTTTAGTTCTCTGGTTCCTGGATTTGGTTGAGTTCTCTGGTTCCTGGATTTGGTTGAGTTCTCTGGTTCCTGGATTTGGTTTAGTGCTCTGGTTCCTGGATTTGGTTTAGTGCTCTGGTTCCTGGATTTGGTTTAGTGCTCTGGTTCCTGGATTTGGTTTAGTGCTCTGGTTCCTGGATTTGGTTGAGTTCTCTGGTTCCTGGATTTGGTTTAGTTCTCTGGTTCCTGGATTTGGTTTAGTGCTCTGGTTCCTGGATTTGGTTGAGTTCTCTGGTTCCTGGATTTGGTTGAGTTCTCTGTTTCCTGGATTTGGTTGAGTTCTCTGGTTCCTGGGTTTGGTTGAGTTCTCTGGTTCCTGGATTTGGTTGAGTTCTCTGGTTCCTGGATTTGGTTGAGTTCTCTGGTTCCTGGATTTGGTTGAGTTCTCTGGTTCCTGGATTTGGTTGAGTTCTCTGGTTCCTGGATTTGGTTGAGTTCTCTGGTTCCTGGGATTTGGTTTAGTGCTCTGGTTCCTGGATTTGGTTTAGTGTTCTGGTTCCTGGATTTGGTTTAGTGCTCTGGTTCCTGGATTTGGTTTAGTGCTCTGGTTCCTGGATTTGGTTTAGTGCTCTGGTTCCTGGATTTGGTTGAGTTCTCAGGTTCCTGGGTTTGGTTGAGTTCTCTGGTTCCTGGATTTGGTTGAGTTCTCTGGTTCCTGGATTTGGTTTAGTGCTCTGGTTCCTGGATTTGGTTTAGTGCTCTGGTTCCTGGATTTGGTTTAGTTCTCTGGTTCCTGGGTTTGGTTTAGTGCTCTGGTTCCTGGGTTTGGTTTAGTTCTCTGGTTCCTGGGTTTAGTTTAGTTCTCTGGTTCCTGGATTTGGTTTAGTTCTCTGGTTCCTGGATTTGGTTTAGTGCTCTGGTTCCTGGGTTTGGTTTAGTGCTCTGGTTCCTGGGTTTGGTTTAGTGCTCTGGTTCCTGGGTTTGGTTTAGTGCTCTGGTTCCTGGATTTGGTGTAGTGCTCTGGTTCCTGGATTTGGTGTAGTTCTCTGGTTCCTGGGTTTGGTTTAGTGCTCTGGTTCCTGGATTTGGTTTAGTGCTCTGGTTCCTGGATTTGGTTTAGTGCTCTGGTTCCTGGATTTGGTTTAGTTCTCTGGTTCCTGGATTTGGTTTAGTGCTCTGGTTCCTGGATTTGGTTTAGTGCTCTGGTTCCTGGATTTGGTTGAGTTCTCTGGTTCCTGGATTTGGTTGAGTTCTCTGGTTCCTGGGTTTGGTTTAGTTTTCTGGTTCCTGGATTTGGTTTAGTTCTCTGGTTCCTGGATTTGGTTTAGTTCTCTGGTTCCTGGATTTGGTTGAGTTCTCTGGTTCCTGGATTTGGTTGAGTTCTCTGGTTCCTGGATTTGGTTTAGTGCTCTGGTTCCTGGATTTGGTTTAGTGCTCTGGTTCCTGGATTTGGTTTAGTGCTCTGGTTCCTGGATTTGGTTTAGTGCTCTGGTTCCTGGATTTGGTTGAGTTCTCTGGTTCCTGGGTTTGGTTGAGTTCTCTGGTTCCTGGGTTTGGTTGAGTTCTCTGGTTCCTGGATTTGGTTGAGTTCTCTGGTTCCTGGATTTGGTTGAGTTCTCTGGTTCCTGGATTTGGTTGAGTTCTCTGGTTCCTGGATTTGGTTGAGTTCTCTGGTTCCTGGATTTGGTTTAGTGCTCTGGTTCCTGGATTTGGTTTAGTGCTCTGGTTCCTGGATTTGGTTGAGTTCTCTGGTTCCTGGATTTGGTTGAGTTCTCTGGTTCCTGGGTTTGGTTTAGTTCTCTGGTTCCTGGATTTGGTTTAGTGCTCTGGTTCCTGGATTTGGTTTAGTGCTCTGGTTCCTGGATTTGGTTTAGTGCTCTGGTTCCTGGATTTGGTTTAGTGCTCTGGTTCCTGGATTTGGTTTATTGCTCTGGTTCCTGGATTTGGTTTAGTGCTCTGGTTCCTGGATTTGGTTGAGTTCTCTGGTTCCTGGATTTGGTTGAGTTCTCTGGTTCCTGGGTTTGGTTTAGTTCTCTGGTTCCTGGATTTGGTTGAGTTCTCTGGTTCCTGGATTTGGTTGAGTTCTCTGGTTCCTGGATTTGGTTTAGTGCTCTGGTTCCTGGATTTGGTTTAGTGCTCTGGTTCCTGGATTTGGTTTAGTGCTCTGGTTCCTGGATTTGGTTTAGTGCTCTGGTTCCTGGATTTGGTTGAGTTCTCTGGTTCCTGGATTTGGTTGAGTTCTCTGGTTCCTGGATTTGGTTTAGTGCTCTGGTTCCTGGATTTGGTTGAGTTCTCTGGTTCCTGGATTTGGTTGAGTTCTCTGGTTCCTGGATTTGGTTGAGTTCTCTGGTTCCTGGGTTTGGTTGAGTTCTCTGGTTCCTGGATTTGGTTGAGTTCTCTGGTTCCTGGATTTGGTTGAGTTCTCTGGTTCCTGGATTTGGTTGAGTTCTCTGGTTCCTGGATTTGGTTGAGTTCTCTGGTTCCTGGGTTTGGTTGAGTTCTCTGGTTCCTGGGTTTGGTTTAGTGCTCTGGTTCCTGGATTTGGTTTAGTGTTCTGGTTCCTGGATTTGGTTTAGTTCTCTGGTTCCTGGATTTGGTTTAGTGCTCTGGTTCCTGGATTTGGTTGAGTTCTCAGGTTCCTGGGTTTGGTTGAGTTCTCTGGTTCCTGGATTTGGTTTAGTTCTCTGGTTCCTGGATTTGGTTTAGTGCTCTGGTTCCTGGATTTGGTTTAGTGCTCTGGTTCCTGGATTTGGTTTAGTGCTCTGGTTCCTGGATTTGGTTTAGTTCTCTGGTTCCTGGGTTTGGTTTAGTGCTCTGGTTCCTGGGTTTGGTTTAGTTCTCTGGTTCCTGGGTTTAGTTTAGTTCTCTGGTTCCTGGATTTGGTTTAGTTCTCTGGTTCCTGGATTTGGTTTAGTGCTCTGGTTCCTGGGTTTGGTTTAGTGCTCTGGTTCCTGGGTTTGGTTTAGTGCTCTGGTTCCTGGGTTTGGTTTAGTGCTCTGGTTCCTGGATTTGGTGTAGTGCTCTGGTTCCTGGATTTGGTGTAGTTCTCTGGTTCCTGGGTTTGGTTTAGTTCTCTGGTTCCTGGGTTTGGTTTAGTGCTCTGGTTCCTGGGTTTGGTTTAGTGCTCTGGTTCCTGGGTTTGGTTTAGTTTAGTTCTCTGGTTCCTGGGTTTGGTGTAGTTCTCTGGTTCCTGGGTTTGGTTTAGTTCTCTGGTTCCTGGGTTTGGTTTAGTTCTCTGGTTCCTGGGTTTGGTTTAGTTCTCTGGTTCCTGGGTTTGGTTTAGTGCTCTGGTTCCTGGGTTTGGTTTAGTGCTCTGGTTCCTGGATTTGGTTTAGTTCTCTGGTTCCTGGGTTTGGTTTAGTTGATGCTCCCAGATATTGAAAGCTGTCTGAGTCTGTAGGAGTAGCATATGAACTTTTGAATCAGGTGGCGTTCCCCTTTAAGTGTGTCTGTGTGTGTGTGTGTGTGTGTAGCCTGTGTGTGTGTGTGTGTGTGTGTGTGTGTGTAGCCTGTGTGTGTGTAGCCTGTGTGTGTGTAGCCTGTGTGTGTGTGTGTGTGTGTGTGTGTAGCCTGTGTGTGTGTGTGTGTGCGTGCAGCCTGTAAGTGTCTGGGCTGCTGTTGAAAAGGAGAACAGATTGATGAAGACCGCTGGGAGGCCTGAGTGAGTGTGGCCGCCTGTCTGCAAGTGTCACAACACGCCTGTGCTTGTGATGCGACGCGAGCGTATGCCAGTGTGTGTGTCGGGGGGCCTCTCCTTAATTGTGTGCCTGACAGCCGCCGCCTGTTTTATATATATATATATATATATTTACACACACACACGAACACACTCGATCACACACTCGATCACACACTCCTCAACCACCTCAAAGAGCCTTTTTAAAACGCCTTCAGAAAACAAACTGAGGCGGCATGCGTGTCATCTGTCCTCGCCGCCCCGAGGCTCTGGTGTCGTCTGTTGGCGGCACGCTCCCCGGGCGTCGGTACGACACCGCGTCACTCCACACCGGGCTTGACCCCGGCCAGGGTCGCGGTCAGGCCTCGGGACCGCGGCCGGCGGTCTGGTGCTGTGAATGGCTGTCCCAGCTGACAGACAGATCGCCCTCGGTGTCTCTGTGTTTGTCTGTGGATTCTTTTCATGTTGTTGATTTATCTTTCCAAAGCGGCTACAGGGGAAGAAATCTTGACTAAATTCGCCTCGATCAAATAAATTGCCGTGACGGCCAGCGGTGCTGCGCTCTCAGCTTCATCCTATTTCATTTTTTCCTCTGTTGCTTTCTCCGCCAGAGAGGAATGCTTGAAAGATTTCACGGCATATCCGGCTCAAAAAAAAAACTTTCCGAGTTGTTTCGAATGAAAGCATGAGAGATCATCTTCCCCGACGCACTCTCAACTTGTTTTGTTTGTATGTTATTTGTATTTAATTGTTTTCTCAGAGAGCAGCCCGTCTCCGTCCACGTTTTTCTCTTTATTTTTAGAAAAACAAATGCGTGATAAAAGCGTCACGTTGCTCTCTGAACAGCATTTAACCCCGTCGGCCCTTACCGGGAGCAGTTGACTGCCAGCCCCGCATTCGGCTCAATATTCTCATTAGCTGGTCGGAGGTCAGTCTAGAGGCAGTTTAGCCCTCAGGTTAAGGTTAGGATTAAGGGGGTGTAAGCCGATCCTCGGTGTTTGCCTTGGAACAACCGTGCGGCCCTGACCTGGAGGGAGAATCTACGACTGCTGCTGTCTAAACACAGACAGGGAGGAAACAGTAGGGGGGAGGAGGGGGGAGAAACAGGGATGAGGCCGCAAGGAATCCGTGACATTTTCATATGAAATAATATACCACAATAACGATCCAAGGGTCCAGGTCATGAAGCTTCTCCATCTGCTGAAACCCTCTGGAGACAGGAAGTGATGCGTTTCACGTTTCAACAGAAGAAGAACTGGATAGTTAGCATGAGCAGCGATAGCCACCATGGCTGAACAGACAAAGAAAAGAGCGCCACCTCAAACTCCATCAACAGGAAATCCAAGGAGAAAGACGTCACAGTACTGGACACACTGTTTGATTGACAGGTGATCTCTGGGAAGAGCAGTGAGGAACACCACAGTGAGGAACACCACAGTGAAGAACACCACAGTGAGGAACACCACAGTGAGGGAGGAACACCACAGTGAGGAAGGAACACCACAGTGAGGGACACCACAGTGAGTGAGGAACACCACAGTGAGGGAGGGACACCACAGTGAGGGAGGAACACCACAGTGAGGGAGGAACACTACAGTGAAGAACACCACAGTGAGGAACACCACCACAGTGAGGGAGGAACACCACAGTGAAGAACACCACAGTGAGGGACACCACAGTGAGGGAGGAACACCACAGGGAGGAACACTACAGTGAAGAACACCACAGTGAAGAACACCACAGTGAGGGACACCACAGTGAGGGAGGAACACCACAGTGAAGAACACCACAGTGAGGGAGGAACACTACAGTGAAGAACACCACAGTGAGGAACACCACAGTGAAGAACACCACAGTGAGGGAGGAACACCACAGTGAAGAACACCACAGTGAGGGAGGAACACCACAGTGAGGGATACCACAGTGAGGAACACTACAGTGAGGGAGGAACACCACAGTGAGGAACACCACAGTGAGGGAGGAACACCACAGTGAAGAACACCACAGTGAGGGACAGTGAAGAACACCACAGTGAGGGACACCACAGTGAAGGAGGAACACCACAGTGAAGAACACCACAGTGAGGGAGGAACACTACAGTGAGGGAGGAACACCACAGTGAGGAACACCACAGTGAGGGAGGAACACTACAGTGAAGAACACTACAGTGAGGAACACCACAGTGAGGAACAGTGAAGAACACCACAGTGAGGGAGGAACACTACAGTGAGGAACACCACAGTGAGGGAGGAACACCACAATGAGGGAGGAACACCACAGTGAAGAACACCACAGTGAGGGAGGAACACCACAGTGAGGGAGGAACACCACAGTGAAGAACACCACAGTGAAGAACACCACAGTGAGGGACAGTGAAGAACACCACAGTGAGGGACAGTGAAGAACACCACAGTGAGGGACACCACAGTGAGGGAGGAACACCACAGTGAAGAACACCACAGTGAGGAACACTACAGTGAGGGAGGAACACCACAGTGAGGAACACCACAGTGAGGGAGGAACACCACAGTGAGGAACACCACAGTGAGGGAGGAACACTACAGTGAAGAACACCACAGTGAGGAACACCACCACAGTGAGGGAGGAACACCACAGTGAAGAACACCACAGTGAGGGACACCACAGTGAGGAACACCACAGGGAGGAACACTACAGTGAAGAACACCACAGTGAGGAACAGTGAAGAACACCACAGTGAGGGACACCACAGTGAGGGAGGAACACCACAGTGAAGAACACCACAGTGAGGGAGGAACACTACAGTGAAGAACACCACAGTGAGGAACACCACAGTGAAGAACACCACAGTGATGGATACCACAGTGAGGAACACTACAGTGAGGGAGGAACACCACAGTGAGGGACAGTGAAGAACACCACAGTGAGGGACACCACAGTGAGGGAGGAACACCACAGTGAAGAACACCACAGTGAGGAACACTACAGTGAGGGAGGAACACCACAGTGAGGAACACCACAGTGAGGGAGGAACACTACAGTGAAGAACACTACAGTGAGGAACACCACAGTGAGGAACAGTGAAGAACACCACAGTGAGGGAGGAACACCACAGGGATGGATACCACAGTGAAGAACACCACAGTGAAGAACACCACAGGGAGGAACACCACAGTGAAGAACACCACAGTGAGGGACACCACAGTGAGTGAGGAACACCACAGTGAGGGAAGAACACCACAGTGAGTGAGGAACACCACAGTGAGTGAGGAACACCACAGTGAAGAACACTACAGTGAGGAACACCACAGTGAAGAACACCACAGTGAGGGAGGAACACCACAGTGAGGAACACCACAGTGAGGGAGGAACACCACAGTGAAGAACACTACAGTGAGGAACACCACAGTGAAGAACACCACAGTGAGGGAGGAACACCACAGTGAGTGAGAAACACCACAGTGAGGAACACCACAGTGAGGAACACTACAGTGAGGGAGGAACACCACAGTGAGGAACACTACAGTTAGGCTGAGGGACGAAGATGTCATGAAGTGTATTACCATTTTATGTGAAGACAGAAAAGAGTAATTCTACAAACTACATGCTACTACCAAGAATTCCCTCTCTCTCCTCCAAGATGGCTCCTTTAACCACTTAAAACCCACAAGAAATACACCAGTAGTATCTCTATCTCTATAGTATCTCTATAGTATCTCTATGGTATCTCTATAGTATCTCTATGGTATCTATAGTATGTATAGTATATCTATCTCTATAGTATCTCTAGTATATGTATAGTATCTCTATAGTATATGTATAGTATATCTATCTCTATAGTATCTCTATAGTATATGTATAGTATATCTATCTCTATAGTATATCTATCTCTATAGTATCTCTATAGTATCTCTATAGTTTATCTATCTCTATAGTATCTCTATAGTATCTCTATAGTATCTCTATCTCTATAGTATCTCTATAGTATCTCTATAGTATATGTATAGTATCTCTATAGTATATGTATAGTATATCTATCTCTATAGTATCTCTATAGTATATGTATAGTATATCTATCTCTATAGTATCTCTATAGTATCTCTATAGTTTATCTATCTCTATAGTATCTCTATAGTATATCTATAGTATCTCTATAGTATCTCTATGGTATCTCTATAGTATCTCTATAGTATCTCTATAGTATCTCTATAGTTTATCTATCTCTATGGTATCTCTATAGTATCTCTATAGTATATCTATAGTATCTCTATAGTATCTCTATGGTATCTCTATAGTATCTCTATAGTATCTCTATAGTATCTCTATAGTTTATCTATCTCTATGGTATCTCTATGGTATCTCTATAGTATCTCTATGGTATCTCTATAGTATCTCTATAGTATATCTATAGTATCTCTATAGTATCTCTATAGTTTATATATCTCTATAGTATCTATAGTATATGTATATTACCCAGTATAGTTTAGTCTGCAACACAACAACCTGAAGATCATCTCTGCCCGTCGGCTCGCTTTGTTTTTGAAGAAACAACCCACGTTGGTTTCGGGAACCCGACGCCATGATAGTTGTATTATTGGTTTAATTTAGCTTTGGGAGAATCAATGGCAACTGCTGTCTAAACACAGATGGGGGGCTGAACAGTAGGAGGGGGGAGGAGAGGGGGGAGGGGGGAGGAGGGATGAGCAGGGAGGGAAGAAGCATTCCTGGACTGTTATTTCACATGGCGAGGCTGCAGGGGAGACTTAGGGCAGGATATATCACTTAAACCCCACCACGCGCCTTAGCATAGCGCTGCGCTGCTGGCGTCCGTACAGCCGGCCCGTCTGTCTGCCTGCCTGTCTGCCTGTCTGTCTGTCTGTCTGTCCGCCCAGTGGTGCCATCCTCAATAAGGATCAACCATAATGAGTACAGGATACAGGAGAAGCCTGCTAATCCACCACCCTCAGGGACGGAGCGCACATGTTCAGATGACCGAAACCTACTGAAATAACCATTTATTTAGTAAGGATATGAACTATATGATATGAACTATGGGATATGAACTATATGATATGAACTATATGATATGAACTATATGATATGAACTATTATGATATGAACTATGGGATATGAACTATTATGATATGAACTATGGGATATGAACTATTATGATATGAACTATTATGATATGAACTATGCAATCAAATCACAAGTATGAGACGGATTTGTCACCGACTTGCACAAATCCCGTCTGTAGGCGCTGTGAAAGTTTACAGGTGCTACTTTTGGTTTTATGGCGAGAAGGAAATGAACTTTTGGCGTCGACACGTGTTTTGTTCATCATCCCGAGGTTCAGATCATTTAGCTTCCCCTCGTACGTTCAGAAAGCTGCACATTTGCTGCCGGGCAGCCGTGTGGTCACTTCACGCATACCACTGCTGCTGAATTACAGCCCGTGAAAGAACGATGCCCTCTCGCCGGCTTTCAAGTGGAGAGCCGAACGCCGACGTACGCTACCTCGCCTCGGGTTCACATGCACCTCTATAAATATTGGAGAGGAACGTGTCCGTCCGCCGAAGCTGGAAAAGCTTTGCTGGTTATTGTGACCTGCTCCGGCCGACCGGCGACAGAGACTCTACGGGTCTCTAGATTCAAGGCCTCAAAAGGTCTTAGATTGTCTTTTTTGTTGTTGTAAGTCTTAAATATGTTTCAGAGGTGTTATAAATGTGACCGGTGATGTCGACTGAGTTACTTTAGTATGTTGGCTTTGATGAAAAACGTACAGTGATTCACTTCAACGGTTGAAGGAACGGGTTGGTTTTTTGGCAGAGTGGAACCAAACTCACAACCTTCCTGCCCCAATCAGAGTTTGAAGCTTTGAAAGACACGAAACGACTGTCAAATACTTTCAAATACTGTCAAATACTACCGTCTGGGGTATTTGCGTTCATTTTTGTCGCAAAATCGGTCTTAAATCGCTTAGTGGTCTTACATTTAACTTGCTGAAACTCTGAAGGGAACCGAACCCCGGTTGACTGCCTGCCAAAGCTGCCGGTGGAGCAGACCGACCTCCACCTGCAGCTTCATCAGCATTAGTGACGATGATCACTGGTGTCCATCCACTGCAATCAGAATAAAAAGTGCAGTTTGCTGTGGAGACCCGTGAGAGGGAGGGAGGGAGTGTTTCTCTGCTTGTTTTGATTTAAAATCTCGCGGTCAGTGGTTTACTTTGGCTGTGTTTACTTCGGTTGACTGTGTGTGTGTGTGTGTGTGTGTGTGTGTGTGTGTGTGTGTGTGTGTGTGTGTGTGTGTGTGTGTGTGTGTGTGTGTGTGTGTGTGAGTGAGTGAGACCATCGGTTCATCTATCTTTTCCAGTGGAAAATCGTGGTGTAGCGTTAGTTATTCTTGAGCCTGCTGGAAGGGTTGAGATAGTAGCAGGTGATGTCTTTTAAAAACCCACCAAACCACAGCCACATGTCCTAGTCACTCTGCGCACATTACTCATCCTGGAGGCATGTACACACACACACACACACACACACACACACACACACACACACACACACACACACACGCATGCACCAGCCCGTCGGTTTTCTTTTTTGAGGAGAGTGGGTAGCAGCGTTCTGGTTGTAAATCCACTTGTCAGATCAGCAACTAGATTTTCTTCACAATTCAAAGTCTTTTTTTGCCTGAAGATTCTTCAATCATCAATGTAAAGAAATGATGCAGAATGAGTCTCAGTATTGTGTATATTATTTATTTTATTTATTTTTTAGATGGGTTGAGGACACTTTAGGACACTTCAGTCTTAAGTCACGTTGCTTTTTTTTGTGAAACGTTGAGCAACACTCCCAAAAAGTCTCCTGGTTTTTGTTCTGGGGAAATAAACTGACATTGATCTTGGAAAGCAGACATGATATATCTGTATTACTGGTTTAGTTTCATGTGTAGGTGTGCTCAGTTTTTCTCCTGACCACCTGACCCACTTCATCACCGTCGGTGTCTGTAACGCAACGCAACACAACGTCATCGGCAAATGAGTGGATGTGAACTGGAGACATTTCTAACTTTGATCTTAGATGTTTTTCTGTTTTCTGCATTCGTGTTTTGCATTACTTTTGAAAACATCTTTTTATGATATATATTTTTTTACATTACAAGACTTTTGCACAGTACTGTATACTTATAGAAGTACTTTCATATACCATTTTTAAAAACTTAAACCTCTATTCTTTGCTTCTTTAATGACCCAATTTCTCCTCCGATCAATAAAGTATCCTATAAATACATGGGAGCACACGCTGACTCGCTCCTTTGATCCTCCAATTTATATTCCATGTTTTTATGTTTCCTCCTGTTTGATGTCTGGTGCGGATGCCCCGTGATCCACCTCAGCAGTTGCAGTAGTTGGTTATCATTCCTCTGGTCCCAGTGAGAGTCCAGTCTGGGGGGGGGGTCTGTCACCGAGGTGGTCCGACCCCAGGGAGAGGACCTCGGCTGCAGGCTGCAGGCCTGGTGGTCAGCCCCCTCCCTGGAGGACTGACTCCTTTATTACTCCCTCTCTCTCTCGCTTCTTTCTCTCCCCCTATCTTTTCTCTCACTCACTACTAAACACTCAGGATGTGATTCAGAACACAAAGCAAGAAAAAGAGTATTTCTGTTTTATTTATTAACCAGATGTTTTTCAAGGGAGACCTGCAGCATCACAGCAGTCTGAAGTCAGAATCACATAAAAGGAGCAACAACGTATAAAATCGAAATGCAATAAAAAAAATATATATAAGGAACAAAAATGGGGAAAAACCTGAGATCCTAAAAAAACCACCCCAGAATAACCAGATCCCTGCACTCGGCTTTTCCTTCCCCCATCGCTCTATCTCATCCCCTCTTCAGAAAGGTTCACTCAGAGTTCCTCTGCCTCACCAGGGCTATTTTTAACCAGACCAGAAAGCCAAGCCTAACACACACACACACACACACACACACACACACACACACACACACACACACACACACATCCCACAGACCCTTAGACAGGTGCCAACTTTTGTGCCGGAGTGTGGTGTGTTGTGTTGTGGTGGGGTGTGTGCTCGGGGAGTGACTGTGGGCTGGTGTCGCTGGAATGCCTGGCCTCCGCCGGTGTTTGGCTTTGATCGGACATTCCTCTGGAGGCTTTCCCATCCTGCTGTCACCAGGCCTTAGGAGGGTGGCAGAGGGGGGAGAGAGGGGAGAGAGAGAGGAAGTGTGTTTCTTGGGCTTTTAAGAAGTCCCGACTGAGGACGGGGGAGAGTTTGTCCCGTTGAGGCGAGGAGAGAAAGGAAAGAGGGAGGGAGTGTTGGAGAGTGGTCAAGAAAGGGGGAGAGAGAGAGAGGTTTGATTGGCTAGGGGAGGAGGAAGAGTGGGTGTGTAAAGACGTCTTGAGTTGAGGAGTCTTGTGAGGGCGAGGAGAGAGAGTTCTGTTTCAGAGAGTGGTCAAGAGGAGAAAGGGAGGCAAAGGAGAGAGGGTTTGTGTTGAGTAAGGAGGGAGAGTGTTGAGGGTTTGAGAGGAGAGAGGAGAAGGAGTGTGTGTTGTGGGTGTGCAAAGAGAGAGAGAGTCTTTGTTTTTGCGGCGAGTCTTGGCGAGGAGAGACAAAGTGAGTTCCCGATTGGCCGAGGAGGGAGAGGGAGGAAGATCGATCCACTGGCCCGGTGTGTTGGGAAGGAGGTGTCGGACAAAGGAGGAGATTGTTGGGAGTGGAGGGAGGTGAACGGGAGGACGAGGAGGGGGAAGAGGGTGTCAAGTGAGTCAGAGGGCAGAGATCGGAAACAGCAGACAGTCGGGGCGGGGGGGAAAAGGGGGAGCAGAGGGGAAGGAGGGGGGAGAAGTGGCGGTGAGGAAGAGTGTGGTAGAGGGAGTTGATGACAGAGGAAGAGGCTACAAAATAAAAGCCTTTGCAGAGTAGAGATTGGCCAAACCAACGACCTGCAGAGAGAGAGAGAGAGCTTGGTGACAGGAGTGTTGTGTTTTTGTGTTTGGCGCTCCTCCTCTTCCTCCTCCTCTTCCTCCTCCTCCTCCTCATGCTGCTGTTGTTGGCCTTAACTGGCAGCGGGTCACTGGGGCGCCACTACATCGCCATGTTCGAGTCCACGCAGAACGTCACGCTCAAGCCCACCGAGTCCTGGAGGGAGGCGCTGCTGGACACCCGCATCATGGACCTCTTCTTCACCGTGAGTAACCATCCATCCCTCTATCCGTCTGTCTGTCTGTCATCATGGACTTCTTCTTCTTCACTGTGAGTCCATCCCTCTGTCTGTCTGTCTGTCTGTCTAGAGTTTGTGTCTATTGTGGGAAGTGTGCAGATCCTGGAAAAGTCTTAAATTGTCTTGATTTTGAAAAGTCACCAGTTCTAGTCGAGACCTGAAAGCTCCTTTAACACCGATGCTGCCTCAGTTTTAAAGGTGTGACCCAGTTGGTCCCATTTACTACCAGGTGGTGAAATTGGTCTTCTGATCCCTGATTGGCTCTAAAGAGTCAGATTACCCATGAGTCTCTGTCCGTCCAGCATCTAGAAACCTTATTGGTGTGTTTCTCTTCTCCGTCTGTCAGGGAAGTCTTTCTTTCAGCTTGTTCATTTCTAACAGAGGTTTCTTGTGTCCTGCCCCCCCCCCTCTCCTCCCCTGACCTCTGACCTCTGGTTTATTTATGATAAACAAAGAGACCGATTGCCTTTTCAAGTCTTGACGAGGAGATCTCATTTGAACTTGGCTCCTCGGCAAGTTTGGGCTTTTTACTAGTTTTACTGTGGGTTTTTTTTTTTTAAATGCGCCATTAAGTTGATTGACGCCGGCGTTACGGCGGGGTCGTGTCATGGCGCTCCCGTCCAGACGGCGGCCCGGTGAAGTAAATGTGTATTTTTGTGCAGTGACTTGTGTATTTAAAGAGGCGGCCCACGCTGGCTTAGCAAACCATGTGGAAGAAGAAGTGTGGAACAAACCGGTCACCTCTCCTTCCCCCAGCATCCACCCAGGCTCTCCGGCTGCCCACTGCCAGATACTGCTCCACTCCCAAAGCCCTTACCTGCCCCCACTGCCAGATACTGCTCCACGCCTGTTTCACCCAGTACTGCTTTACTACTCTAGCCCCTATTTATCTCCTGCCAAATACTGGTCTCCCCTGTGTCCTTTACCTGACTGCTCCGCTACTTGAACCCCAACCTGTCTACTGCCAAATACTGCTCCACTACCCTAGCCCTTAACCTGTCTGCTGCCAAATACTGCTCCACTACGCTAGCCCTTAACCTGTCTACTGCCAAATACTGCTCCACTACCCTAGCCCTTAACCTGTATGCTGCCAAATACTGCTCCACTACCCTAGCCCTTAACCTGTATGCTGCCAAATACTGCTCCACTACCCAAGCCCTTAACCTGTCTGCTGCCAAATACTGCTCCACTACCCTAGCCCTTAACCTGTATACTGCCAAATACTGCTCCACTACCCTAGCCCTTAACCTGTCTACTGCCAAATACTGCTCCACTACCCTAGCCCTTAACCTGTATGCTGCCAAATACTGCTCCACTACCCTAGCCCTTAACCTGTCTACTGCCAAATACTGCTCCACTACCCCAGCCCTTAACCTGTATGCTGCCAAATACTGCTCCACTACCCCAGCCCTTAACCTGTATACTGCCAAATACTGCTCCACTACCCTAGCCCTTAACCTGTCTACTGCCAAATACTGCTCCACTACCCCAGCCCTTAACCTGTATGCTGCCAAATACTGCTCCACTACCCCAGCCCTTAACCTGTATACTGCCAAATACTGCTCCACTACCCTAGCCCTTAACATGTATGCTGCCAAATACTGCTCCACTACCCTAGCCCTTAACCTGTCTACTGCCAAATACTGCTCCACTACCCTAGCCCTTAACCTGTATGCTGCCAAATACTGCTCCACTACCCTAGCCCTTAACCTGTCTACTGCCAAATACTGCTTCACTACCCTAGCCCTTAACCTGTCTACTGCCAAATACTGCTCCACTACCCTAGCCCTTAACCTGTCTACTGCCAAATACTGCTTCACTACCCTAGCCCTTAACCTGTCTACTGCCAAATACTGCTCCACTACCCCAGCCCTTAACCTGTCTACTGCCAAATACTGCTCCACTACCCTAGCCCTTAACCTGTCTACTGCCAAATACTGCTTCACTACCCTAGCCCTTAACCTGTCTACTGCCAAATACTGCTCCACTACCCTAGCCCTTAACCTGTCTACTGCCAAATACTGCTTCACTACCCTAGCCCTTAACCTGTCTACTGCCAAATACTGCTCCACTACCCTAGCCCTTAACCTGTCTACTGCCAAATACTGCTTCACTACCCTAGCCCTTAACCTGTCTACTGCCAAATACTGCTCCACTACCCTAGCCCTTAACCTGTCTACTGCCAAATACTGCTCCACTACCCTAGCCCTTAACCTGTATGCTGCCAAATACTGCCTCACCCCTGTAGCCCCTACCTGCTACTAAATACCTGCGACCAAATACTGCCCCGCTACTCCATATATACATTATATCTTACCAAATACTACTCCTCTACTCCTGCACCTTAAGCTAGTAAACTCTTTTTTGCTGTTGCCTGTTATTACTACTCCACATATATCTGCTGTAACGGTATAAAAGCTGCTGCTATCGTCCCCTCAGCTACCTAGCTTTCTTTGTTGAATCCCAGTGGAAGCGGTCTGCGACTCCCTTGGCGCGCTTTGTTGTTGTATGGCAGCATGAGGTAACTCTCCCAGGATGCAGTGGGAAAGTCATGAGGTCTCGGGGCCTCGCAGACGCCGCAGACGGTGGCGTCCCTGCACCTTGGCACCCACGCTCCTCGCTCTCCTCATGACGACCACATGTCCGGTGTTTTTAGTGTAGGAAAGGCTGTAGGAAAATTCAGCTCTCCACTCCTTCCCCCCTATTTGTGTTTGTTGAACCAGTCGTGGACGGAGGTGCTGCGGCGCCGACCGGTCATTTTGTCTGCAGGCACTCCTTCTCCTCCACTTCCACGGACCAGGGCTCACTCCCGGCGTTCACCATATTTACTACTAGTAGTGTTAAAGCAGACGCTGGTCATGGCTGCTCTTTTGAAAACCTGTATGCTGTTTTCCTAAAAGTTGAAATGTTTTAACTTGTAGGTCTTCTAGTTGTTGTTGCTGTTGGGTGCTGGAGGGTGAGGGTCCTGGAGGGTGAGGGTCCTGGTGGGTGAGGGTCCTGGAGGGTGAGGGTCCTGGAGGGTGAGGGTCCTGGTGGGTGAGGCTCCTGGAGGGTGAGGGTCCTGGAGGGTGAGGGTCCTGGTGGGTGAGAGTCCTGGAGGGTGAGGGTCCTGGTGGGTGAGGCTCCTGGAGGGTGAGGGTCCTGGTGGGTGAGGCTCCTGGAGGGTGAGGCTCCTGGAGGGTGAGGGTCCTGGAGGGTGAGGCTCCTGGAGGGTGAGGCTCCTGGAGGGTGAGGGTCCTGGTGGGTGAGGGTCCTGGAGGGTGAGGGTCCTGGTGGGTGCAGGCTTCAGGGGTTTGAAGGGCATTACTCTGCACTATCTCACTCAGTCACCATCTGAACTTGTGTTTGGAAGCTGGTGGAAGACGCCTCCATCCAGATGCTGATGTGTGTTTCTTCCCATCCCTGATAGCACCTGATCCTCAGCAGCCTCGTAGCGGCGCGTCTCCATACAGGAAGTCACCACGTGCATCACGCAGCTGATTGTTGCCTGCTGAAAGCCGAATCACAATTATCTGTAAGTGGCGCCGAGCCGTGAACGCGATCAGGGGGGTTTGATGCACGAAGCGCGTCGGCCTCATCGGTGATGCGATTGGTCGATCCCCGGGCAGTTTGGCGTGAATAAAAATGTCTGCCATTTTTTCAGCGCGTCTGGAATGTGGAGGACGTGTTTTGTCTCGGTCTCGGCTTACAGACGTCCAGCCTCGTCGAGCTGGTATTTCTAGTAGCTCGGCTGTTTGTTATTGTAAGGCTGCTATGGCGCTGTCAGCTGCCTGTGTGTGTGTGTGTGTGTGTGTGTGTGTGTGTGTGTGTGCGTATGTGTGTGTGTGTGCATGTGTGTTCACATTTGTACTTGCATTTGTGTTACTGTGTCCTCACGGTAGTCGTGTGTGCACTTGTGTGTTCATACATGCCGGTCTTTGTGAGAGAGTGTGTGTGTGCATGTTGGAAGGCGAGTGTGTATGGAGTTGTGTTTGTGTGTATGTATGGCGTGAGTGTGTGTGCAGTGGTTAAGTGTGTTGATGTGCAATGTGTGTGTGTGTGTGTGTGTGTGTGTGTTGAGGGAGTTGTGCACATATGAGTGTGTTTATCCTATTTAATGGGGTACTCTGCTGTCTCAGCTGCTGTGTGTGTGTGTGTGTGTGTGTGTGTGTGTGTGTGGAGGGTGCGTACAGACACGTGCCGCCAGGGTCAGAGTCCACAGCAGACCGGCGGCAGGATTAGAGCCCCCGTTAACAACCGCAGTAACCACACACACACACACTGGGGAGCCCCCCCCCCCCCCACTCTGAAGCGTGTTCCTCCTTGTTACCGAGTTGCCGAGACGAAGATGTGTTCTTGAGGAAGAGGAGGAGAGGAAATTGTCGATGAACGTTGAGAAGCTCTTAGTCCAAATGGTTTCTACCAATCAGACAATCAGCTGTTTTCTGCAGATTGCGTCGGACCGCCGTCCAATAGAAACACTCACATGAGGTCAAGGATCCACCTGAGGCACGACACATCATACATGACCGGTGACCTACATGGATCATCACGCTGCAGAGTCTCACTCCACCACAGGAAATGGAAACGGAGGTTTTACTCTGTGGCCTGTAGATTCATCTCAATCTTCGTGATTCGTGAATCAATCGGCGCCAAAACCTTCGCTCACTTCCTGTTAGAGAGTTAGAGATGTTCTGTTACGTAACACACTGACCACCAGAGACGTCTACCGGAGACAACCAGGAGAACAAGTCAGTCTAATCCTTTAATGGCCAAATTGACCAACAAGCCAATCTCAAAAACATGGCGTATGCTCTTAGTCCCTCCCCCCCAGTCTCCCCCCCAGTCTCACCCCCAGTCTCCCCCCTCTTGTAGACAAAGTGGTTTTAGGCGACCGTGATTGTCATTCAGCTCCAGGACTTCACTGGAAACACATTCACCCCTTTACCTGGTGGAGGACACAACACTGAGATTCAGGGAGGGACAGGAGAGGGGATGAAAGGGGGGAGAGAGGGGGGAGAGAGGGGGAGAGAGACAGAGAGAGACATCCAATAAGGGAGAAAGAATGAGAGGGAGGATGAGAGGAGATGGAGAGAGGGGGATAGAAGATAAGGAGAGTGAGAGGGTGAGAGAGAGAATGGGGGAGGTAGAGAGAGAATGGGGGAGAGAGGCTTAGAGATAAATGGCCTGTGTGATTGAAAAGGCAGAAGACCGGCGATTGTTGCCTCCCTCAAAATAAACCCTCCACTCTTGTTCTCATTTAACACCTAGCAGTGGGAGCCATTACCCCCGCCTGCAACACACACACACACACACACACACACACACACACACACACACACACACACACACACACACACACACACACACACACACACACACACACACACACACACACACTCTGTAATTTTGGCCTTGGCTGTGTGTTTTTGTCTGTTTGTCTCACGACGGGTTTTTAGTTTCAGTTTGGCTTTGACTGATTAGAGAGCGGCACTGACTGGTGATTGAGTGTGTACCCTCACACACACACACACACACACACACACACACACACACACCGTCTGATGCATCTGGTTTATCTCATCGTGTCTGTACCATCAAATGGACACACACACAATGAATACACACACACATTATACTCACATTGTATTCACACACTCACATACGTAAAAAAAAACACACACACACTCAAATTTAAACACATAAAAACACACACACACACACACACACACAGGCGCCTGTGTTTACCCAGTAAACACAATCAGTGTGGAGTGCAGGTCTGATGAGGTTGCAGCGATGGATGATTCTCTTCTGCTGCAGGAAACCCAATCTGAGAGAGAGAGAGGGGGGGGGGGAGAGAGAGAGAGAGAGAGAGAGAGAGACACAGAGAGAGAGAGACGGTGAAAAAGAGAGAGAGGGGGGAGAGAGAGGGGGGGGAGAGAGAGAGACAATAAGTTGAAGCGTGGTGTTGATTTGAAGAATCAGGATCCTCCGAGGAAACAGACACCAGGCTTTGTCTCCTTCTATAAATACTCTCCCCTGTTCTCCCCCGTTCTCCCCCGTTCTCCCTCGTTCTCCCCCGTTCTCCCCCGTTCTCCCCTGTTCTCCCTCGTTCTCCCCCGTTCTCCCTCGTTCTCCCTCGTTCTTTGTCTCATTCGTGTTTTCTCTCCCTTTCTCATCCCTCATTCTCTCTTCTTCTCCCCCCTCGTTTTCTATATTTCTCTCTTCCCCTCATCCCCCTATCTCTCTCTCTCTCTCTCTCTCTCTCCCTCTCTCTCCCTCTCTCTCTCTCTGTCCTGCATTAATTTTCTCCCATCCTCTCTCGCTCATTCTTCCCCCCTTTTCTCTTTCTCCCCCCTTTTCTCTCTCATTTTCTCTCATTCTCTCCCCCTTGATTCCTTCATTCTTTTTTTTTCTCACCCATTTTTTGTCTCCTCCCTCTTTCTCCTTCTCTATTGTCTTCCTCCCCATTGTCATCTCTCTGCCTCTCTCCCCTCTCCAT
The DNA here is from genome assembly GCA_034670405.1 of Hoplostethus atlanticus. Classification (NCBI taxonomy): domain Eukaryota; kingdom Metazoa; phylum Chordata; class Actinopteri; order Trachichthyiformes; family Trachichthyidae; genus Hoplostethus; species Hoplostethus atlanticus. Next base: position 1,416,419 of record JAXDDX010000108.1, on the reverse strand, counting down.
CCCCCCCAATTCTCTCTCTCTCCCTCCCCCATCTCTCCCCCATTATCTCTTCAGTTCTGAGGTGATTTATTGGCCCCAAATAAAACCCAATAAATCTGACCAGGTGTCTCCATGGCAACAGATGGTCTGATAATACAGAATCACCCAGTTAATCAATAGACGTTCCCAACATCTTCATATTGTTTTATCTGCTAGCCTTGTTGTGATTTACCTCCCCCCCCCTCCCCCCCCTCCCCCGTTGTCTATCTAACTATAGTCAGCCTCAAGGCGACCGGCATTACTGGCATCGCACAGATCGCTCCCTGGTGCAGCTGCTTTTTCAGAGCGCACGGCGTTCAATCCTTTGGCCTTGCGCTGCCTCTCCCTCCCCTCCCCTCCCTCCCTCCCTCCCTCCCTCCCCCCTGAGCTCTTCCAGAGGATGACTTCACACTCTGGAAGAGGGCAGCGCTCCCCAGCAGCAGCTACGCTACGTTAGCATCTGAGAGCCCTCACAGCAGCGTGGCTTTACACCCCAGCTGGAGGGGAGAGAGAGAGAGAGAGAGAGAGAGAGAGAGAGAGAGAGAGAGAGAGAGAGAGAGAGAGAGAGAGAGAGAGAGAGAGAGAGAGAGAGAGAGAGAGAGAGAGAGAGAGAGAGAGAGAGAGAGAGAGAGGGGGAGAGAAAGAATTTGGACGGAGGAAGAGAGAAGGATTTGAGAGGAGGAGGAGGCAGAAGCAAAAGAAGGGAGGAGGATTGAAAGTTTGATTGCGTTGAGATGGGGTTACGCTCCGGCGTCGTGCGTGGAGCCGACGAGGAAGAGCAACACCCGGGATTTTAGAGGCTGAACGCTACGAGAGAAGGAGGAACGAGAGAGAGAGAGAGAGCGAGAGAGAGAGAGAGAGAGAGAGAGAGAGAGAGAAAGGACTGGCAGAGAAGAGAGCCACAGTTCACAGAAGGAAGGGAGCTGAGAGCCAGACGGCTGCATAGTACCATCAGTGGAAACACATGTTGCTGAGAGAGACGACTCACGCTGCTGTTACTGCTGCTGCCCCGGTGTGTGTGTGTTAAAGTGTGTGTGTGTTAAAGTGTGTGTGTGTGTGTTAAAGTGTGTGTGGGTACAAAGGCAGTCAGCGATGCCTCCTCTCTCGTCGGAGTGTGACGACTCGAGACGGACGACCCGCCAAACCCGCCAGCCGAGCGTGGTCTCTGACCGGAGATGAGACTGAGCCCGCCGGGTCTTAACCCCCCAGGAGCCGGACCTCCCCCTCCTCCCCCCGCCGGGCCGTCGGCTCAGACCGGCTCTGTGACTGTTTGAGCATCGGAGGGGTCGCGCTGTCTGGCGGCAGGCGTGTTGAGAATCGATTCGCCGTGTCGCTACGGGTACAGTGGGTTACAGTGAGTATCCAAGCTGCCTGGTATCGGCCGGTCTGGTTCTGGACGGG
>JAXDDX010000108.1:1362500-1412500 GCA_034670405.1 Hoplostethus atlanticus | reverse complement strand
GGCTGGAACCAAAGGGTAAGGCTGTCTAGTTTGGTCTAGTTGGTGATAAAACATCGATGGTGGCTGGTAAATGTTGAGAAGCTCCAGCCACCGCGGCCGGCTGATGAGTTAACATGTTTATTGTCATTATTATGTTGCTTTCAAAGCAGCGGCAAAGATGCATTCCAGTTCATACCCCGATGAGCTAGCTGTTCATTGGCTGTTTTAATCAGCGGGTCCTTGAAAAGTCTGAAAATGTCTTCAAATAAATGATCTACATTTAAGGTCTGAGAAGTATTAACATGTCTTCAGTTAGTAGAGGTCTTATTTCTTCCCCGTGCTGTGAGACGTTTCTTTGGGCTGTCCACTCTTTTTGACAGCTTTGTTTTTTTAAATGGTCTTAAAATCAATTCCAGGTAGCGTTAATACGATCTTAGAAATGTGCTTTCATTTGGCAAGTCTACAAAACCTTGAAATCATTTGTGATGGACTGATGAAGAGACGACGGAGAGGCAACTAGTTCAGCTCCCATGGGATACTACTGCCCACCCGCTGCACCTGGGACATGAAGGCCCTGCTCTAAACGTACTACATGAAGGTTATTGTATTGGGATGCACCGAGAGAAGAGACGATAATCCATTAAACGACATAATGCAAGGTTGCTGAATGTGAAATATAACTATGAGCAGTGTTTTTATCACGAGGCATCCACTCACAACGTCATTGGCTACCGCCTCAATAGCTGTTTATCCTCCCCGGCATCTCAAGGATTTCATGTTTTTGAAAATCAGAGACTCAACAAGAGATGGAAGAGAGCGGCGAGGCCGAAGCCAGCGGGAGCGTGACTCAACGCGGTTCCATTTCTGCTTTATTTACAGGAAGTAATTGCTTGTTGAGTCTCGGTTTTTAAAGGTCTCTGATTCTGGTGGCGGAGGAATAGTCTGGCTTCCAGTTCACAGCTCGTACCTCTGCTTCCTCTCAAACGAGGGAAGGAGAATCACATTTTGCCTTCATCCCAGTGCTGACCGGAATCAACACCAGTCATCAACCCAACGCTGGTAAATGTTGGGTATGGCTAGCACATCTACTCTAATAGCCACCAGCATTTGGAGGCTCGGGCCAAAAATAGTGAAAGCAGCTGGTGATTTTTCAGATGAACAAAAAGGCAGTTTGCTCTGCTCTGGTTTCTACTGGGTCTTCATCGGTCAGGAAGAAGCAGAAGCATTGAACCTTCAGTCTGATTCCACAATAAAGGCATACAATGAAGGATAAAGCAAGTCAGCGCCTCCAATCAGAAGTAATGTAGTGTCCAGCCTGTAGTCGGCTCGTCTGGCAGTAATACTCCACATCAGTGAATTATGAGATCACGAAAATGCCAGTTTTGAACTTTTAGATTTAAGAAAACATGAAACGTAAAACTCCAAATAGGGTCAAAACGTTACTGAGACGATTCACTCACTAGTTTATTTCTACAGCCCTTCATCACCAATAAGCCTCAGAGGACTTTACAGGCCGAGCTAGGTCAGGCTGGTAGACAATCAGTTACAATCAGTTATCAGGTATTAATGACAACATGATCAGAGCAGAATCAACTTTGTTCCTTGTTTGAGGCGTTTGAGGTGGTTCTTGTTCCTCCTTGTGACCAGCAGGGGCCACGTGTCAAATGGAGAACGGGGCTTTTGATCTTGAAACCTTTTTTCGTTGTCCGAGGCGGCGGCCAGCCTCAGGCGGCCTCGCTCTGGAGGAGGAGGAGGAGGAGGAGGAGGAGGAGGAGGAGGAGGAGGAGAGGCCATTGATTGTTCCCGCATGTGGTGCTGGGAATCCGTTCTGTCGGGCTTCAGGAAGACGCATTAAAACAGATTACTGGGTTTGTTTTTAGCAGGGGGGGGGCGGCGGCAACCTAGAGGTGACGACTGGAAGGGTCGCCGGTTCGAATCCTGGACCGGCTGGGAAGGCAGGGTAGGGCAAAGTGAATGAGAGAAACACTGTCAGCGAGTACTGCCGAGGTGCTCTTGAGCAAAGTGTGTATAGATGTGGAAAATATGCACTCTTCGCTCGGTGGATATAAAGGTTTGAAAAAGTGGTGGTGTTGGTTTCAAACTGCTGGATGGTAGCTGGTTGTTATTGTGTAAGAAGGGATTATTTAGTGTGTGTGTGTGTGTGTGTGTGTGTGTGTGTGTGTGTGTGTGTGCGTCGTTAGTGGAAGTGCTCCTGATCTGATTTAAGGGCTCCAATGTATAAATAACTAACACACACACACACACACACACACACACACATGTACATAGCTTGTCGTCGGACCGTGTGACTCAGTGAGTAGGGGTCTCTCTGCCACATGCTCTCTCTCTCTTCCCTCCTCTCCCTCTCTCTCTCCCTCTCTCTCTCTCTCTCTCTCTCTCTCTCTCTCTCTGTAATCACCTATTCTTGGAGCTTTTTTCCAATTGCCTCATCGGAAAACCATGCGGAGCGGGATGGCCGATCTGCAGTGATTGAACAGCTCTGCTCGCAATTTAGCTCCATCTGATAGGGGTTAGCTAGGCTCCTCCTCCCCGACAGAGGTGCCTCGGTTCAGACTCCACATCAGGTTCAGGACTTTGCTGGTTTGGTTCGGCAAAGGCAAAAAAAAAAAAAAAACGCACCGCATGCAACAGGAAAGATACACAGAAAACCTGTTAAATAAACATGCTAAGACACATCAGACGGACCGTACTGCAGCAGCCATGCCTCCGCCCTGTCTGAGCAACAGGCTCAGTTTCCCCATGGGGATCAATGAAGTGTCACGTCAGTATTGTTAAACTGACATCACCCCAGGAGGTCCTTGGGGTGGAGAGCTACAGCTGGGTTACGGTACAACGTCCGCCTGGTTGATTCAGCTTGTGGTTTGCGTGAACCTGCGACTGGCGGCGTCGCGGGTTTGAATCTGACTCATCACCTTTTGTTGTGTTAGACTCTCCCGGTTACACTACGAGACGTTTTGTGGTCTGATTCTGAGATGACTTCCTGTCCACACGTGGCCTGAAGACGGTCATGTGTCCCCTTGGCTTACTACCCCCCTCCCCATCCATCCATCTTCTTTACATTGCTTGTACGTCCCTGGTGGCTGGGTCGGGTCCAGACTGTGTCGAGGTCAGATCAGCGTGAGCCTAAATGCTGTCTGGTTGTGAAGTCCAGACCTGTGGCTTGACGTGATCAGAGGCTGAAGGTTGAGTAGTGCAGCCTCTCTCTGCCGTCCCTCGGTGTGTACCGTACGACGAGGCAGGAACACCATAGAAACCACCTCAATATCCGCCCGTGGAAAACTGCTCCGGGGTCAAGTTGTCCCGTGAGTGCTGGTTAAGGATCAGTTTTCCTGGCCGTGTCCTGACCTCACTACTCACTAGTGGTTAAACTGGAAACTGACCCCGGTTTACCCTCCACCTCACCCCGGAGTGTGGAAACTGGCCTTCCTCGGGCCAAAGCACGGGGTGGGATTGGATATGGAAAAGCACTTGGAACTTTGTTAACGTCAAACCAGGGTAGGAAACTGGCTGGCTGCAGTAGACGGTGGATACCGGACACTTCACTTTTACCAACCGACTCTCACCTCCAGATGGTTGATTACCAGCCGGTGTTTCTTAGAACAGGTTCTGTTGATTGAAGCTGTTTCCTGTCAGTGTGTCCATCAATGTCAGGACGAGAAGCTGGTGAGATCCTGTTTTCTGTTTTCCCAGGATTGAGATCGAGGACTCGGAGGCGGTGGGCATCTCCAACATCATCTCCAACCTGATCACCATGTTCCCTCGCAGCATCCTGACGGCGCTGCCCAGCGACCTCTTCACCTCCTTCATCAACTGCCTCACGCTGCTCACGTGCTCCTTCGGGCGCAGCGCCGCCCTAGAGGAGGTGGTGAGTGTTACTCTCCAACACACTTCCCCTTGGTTGCATTCAAGACAGCGTGTCATTGAAATGGTGACACTAAAACCCAAAACGTGTGAAAGTAGTTTCATTTGAAGAATCATTTATAGAACATTTCTTCTCTTCCCTCTTCCCTCTTCCCTCCCTCCCTCCCTCCCTCCCTCCCCCAGCTGGATAAGGATGACATGGTGTACATGGAGGCGTACGACAAGCTGCTGGAGTCGTGGCTGACGCTGGTGCAGGACGAGGAGCATTTCCCTCGCGGCTGCTTCGTCCAGCCGGCCGTCCAGGTCTTCAACTCCTACATCCAGTGTCACCTGGCCGCCCCCGACGGCACCCGCAACCTGGTGAGACGCCACGCCGTCAACACGGGGGGGTCTACGGGCGACCCGGAAATCCCAGCGGGCGCACAATCATCTTTGTCAGCATTTAAAACTGGTTTCCACTTGTTTATGTGGACCCAAACACAAACATCAACTGATATTTCCTGTTTATTTCTTGTTAATGTCAAAAACGTTTCATATTTCATCTACTAACTAATCACTCCCCCTCTCTCTCTCTCCCTTCCACTCTCTGTCTCCCTCTCTCGCCCACCCCTCACCCCTCCCTCCAGTCAGTCAACGGTATAGCGTCTCACGATGAGGAGGAGATCAACGAGCTGCAGGAAGACGACAGAGAGCTGTTCTCAGATCAGCTGGCCAGCATCGGCATGCTGGGGCGCGTGGCTGCCGACCACTGTATCCCCCTGCTCACCAGGTACACACACACACACACACACACACACACACTTCCTCGCTTCCCATTGGTGGAATGACCTTTCACCTCCACTTCCTGTCATCCAGATTACGTATCTTGTCATATTCCTGTAGTTGGTTTCTTAAATGATCCCATTCTTCGATGAGATCATTTCTCATCGCCCAGATCTCTCTCACTTCATTGGATGTGTTGTTTTCTAATAAATCTGAGATCTGTTTCCACGCTGCGTTGGTATTGCGAGTGTTTAATGTGTTGGATATATTTATGCATTGACAGATGAACCTAATGTGTCTTAAGAGAAGAAACCCTTTAATGGAACCGATCATCTCAGTAGTCTCCTCTAGTTTGCTTGTTTCCTCCGTCGACCTTTGCCCTTTGACCCTGCAGCCTGCTAGAGGACCGGGTGACGCGGCTCCACGGTCAGCTTCAAAGGACCCAGCAACACCTCATGGCCTCGTCTGACCCCGGATCAGTGGACCGCAAAGTCCTTGACGACCTCTATGAAGACATCCACTGGCTCATACTGGTCTCAGGTCAGTCCCAAGGCGTCAGGATTCTGTGGTTGTACTCATTTCATGTTCTTTTCTTTTTAAAGGAGACTGGGCGGTCCACTTTCTTTATTGAGACTTTATTGAGACTTTATTGAGACCGACAGTAGGAGAGCTGAGAGGAGGGAAGGTTCTGGAGTTGATTTGAGGTTTCGTGTGCCATCACCGTTCCCCCTCTGCTTCTTGGTGTTTTGTAGGATTATATCACCTCATTGGCAATTACTGCATCAGCCGTCGCTTCAGTAGAGCTGTGAGATTCATCATCCCTGTGTCACTTGTATTTATACATCCATGTGTTTACGTTGCGTTTCTAACCTCCCGTTATCATGACATGAAACCTCCAGCCTCACTCTGGGGGGTAGAGATCATCAAGCTGGGCTAGCTGGGCTTGTAGGCTGCTCTGTATTGTGTATTGGTGGAATCTGATTTGGGAGGAGGGACTCTGGAGCTAGTCTTTGATAAATGGACTTTGTATGGTACTACAGTAGTACTGTGCTAGTACAACCACTTGCCTACTTTCTTTCTCAATCGTAGCACATTCCTTCAATATCCTGCACAGTGTTATTGTGTTCTTACAATAGTTTTCCATACGATAATGCACGTTGCCCTGCCAGCGTTGGGGTTCAGTTCCCACTGAGGTCACCCGTCATGTGGGCGCTTTGGAAAAGTTCAAGCTGAATGACCGCCACTTGTAAAGTGTTGACAAATGACTTTTCCAGGGCAACATACTCCACCTCAGTGACTTTACTGTGAACAAGATAGAGGAACTGAACTCCACCCAGCTCTGTGGTTCGGTCTCGTACCACGCTCGCCCACTCCCCACCGTTTAGTGGGCTGGGTGGGCCGCCCTGGAGGAGCTGCCTTTCAGTTTTATGTGTTGGTTCCAGCTGAGACTTTTTATTTTCATGCTGGTTTAGGGGCTCCTCCAGCCTTTTTGTTGGAGATGGTGATAAGAATGGTAAGAGGAGGTGAACACTTGACTCTACCTCAGCAACCATTTCAAAACCTTAAACTTTTCCTGGATAAATAAAGTTTGCAACACTAACGTACTTGAACTTCACACCACACCATTTGTTGCATCACTGTACGAAGGATTGATTACTGATCCTCACTGTTGTCGTTGATCTTCTCCAGGTTATCTATTAGCGGACGACCCGCAGGGCGAGACCCCGCTGATCCCCTCAGAAGTGATGGAGTTCTCCATCAAACATTCGACGGAGGTGGACATGAACACCACCCTGCAGATCCTGGGCTCGCCGGGGGAGAAGGCCTCCTCCATACCCGGCTGCAACCGCACCGACTCCGTCATCAGGTGAGGGGGAAGGACGGGATTGGATACCGCTTCTGATGAAACGCTTGGGATTGAATTTGATTGGTTCTTTTCTCAGGTCAGGTTAGGAATGAGTATCTCTTCTTTGCTTTTCACCATATTTGTGAGCTGGGTGGTGAATTGCCGCCAGCAATAGTGAAAGTGGCCGATGACTTTTGGAAACCATCCGCCACTGTGATCAGTGGTTTGAAGTTTCCTGACTTCACTTTCCTAAACCTGTTTCTCTTTGATTAGAAAATGGCAACGAAGAGAGAGAAACATAGAGGAGATGTGGTGAACGTTTCAGTCTGAATTCAAGCTGATGCAGTCCTGTAGAAACCCCATATCTCTAAAGACTTGACAGGAATTGAGGGGAAACTTTTTTTTTGCCATTAACAGACGTAGAGACGTAGAGACGTAGAGACCGCCCTAGCCTAAAGGTTAGAAAACTGGAAGGTCGCCAGCTTGAATCCCTGGACCAACTAGGAAACTCTGAGCAGAGAAAGTGAATGAGTAATACTCTCCCTCCCTCTGCCGTTGATGTGCCCTTGAGCAAGGCATTCAATCCCGAGTTCCTCCAGTGGTGCTGCTCCTCGGCCACACTAGAAGACTGGTTGTACCGGGCAGGTCACAGATGAGACTGTGTTGAACTGAATGGATGTGAAGCGACACTCACTCAGCAAGCTTGAACCAGGATGAAGGTTGTCAAAATGTAAGTCTGATGTTGCACCGCGGGGGGGCCAGGTGCTCTGGGTAGTGACCGGTCGGACCAGAGCTGAGGTGGCCCGGCCACCTGGTGAGGATGCCTCCCTTTCGGGGTGTCCAGGCACGACCGACTAGGATGCGACCCCGGGGTAGATTCAAGGCTGAGGGTTTTATGGGTAGGGGAGTCTAGCCGGTAGCGTCGGGGGTTTGGCCAAGACCCGAAACGAACTAAAACCAACGGAGCCGTTTGAGGAGCGACTCTGAGGTGTGACCCCGACCAGGGGGCATGTCAGTTAGCAATTAAAGTAAAGCGCAACACAAATTTCTGAAATGGACAACAAACTAGCACCTCATTGGCAGTGTGTATACACAGTGCTGTCATTGAGTCAAGGACGCGGCAACCTGCGGTCCGAAGGATTGTCGTCATGGAAGAGATGCCACCTCTTTGTGTCCGGCACCCTTGGGCGTCGTGACAGCGCTTCTCCCTTACCGCCCAGACCCCCGGTACAACAGGAGAGAGTGACTCGACAGAAATAGACCTCCTCGCTATCCGAGGCTAGCCGGAGCCACAAGCATCCTCACAATGGGCCCATAAAGCCGCAGGCGGGTCAGGTCCGTCACGTTCACACTCAGACGCCATCTGGAAATGCAGCCAGTGAAACATGGTGACAATACAAGCGTCCCCGTGATGCTGGCCGAGCCGTGGTGCCTTCCACCTCAAATGACAAGCACTTAAAATGTCTCGCACACATGCAGAGACCGCTTCCACACACACACTCACCCATAGCCTGTCAGAGGCATGCACACAACACACACACACACACACACACAACACACACACACACACACCCTCTGTTCCTAATGCCTCCCAGAACTCCCAAGGGTGTGGTGGTGCCATTTCCAGTCAGTGCTGCATACACACTTTTACAGATAGACTTTATTCACACACACACACACACACACACACACACACACACACACACACACACACAGCCTATTCAGCTTCCTGGCAGCCCAGCCGCCACCCTGCCGCTCCCCAGCATGTTATTTAATTAGGATGAGGCCAGGTGCCGGATGAGCCGGTGGCCTGGGCAGGGAAGGATCTGGAGGAATCAGCCCCAGCTTAGCAGACCTTAGCGGACCTCAGCGGACTTTAGCGGACCTCAGCGGACCTTAGCGGACCTCAGCGGACTTTAGCGGACCTCAGCGGACCTTAGCAGACTTTAGCGGACCTCAGCGGACCTTAGCGGACCTCAGCGGACTTTAGCAGACTTTAGCGGACCTCAGCGGACCTTAGCGGACTTTAGCGGACCTCAGCGGACCTCAGCGGACCTCAGCGGACTTTAGTGGACCTCAGCGGACCTCAGCGGACCTTAGCGGACTTTAGCGGACCTCAGCGGACCTCAGCGGACCTCAGCGGACTTTAGCGGACCTCAGCGGACCTCAGCGGACCTCAGCGGACCTCAGCGGACCTCAGCGGACCTTCAGCGGACCTTTAGCGGACCTCAGCGGACCTTAGCGGACCTTAGCGGACCTTAGCGGACCTTTAGCGGACCTCAGCGGACCTTAGCAGGACCTCAGCGGACCTTAGCAGACTTTAGCAGACCTTAGCAGACCTTGGAGGGAAGGTTGTGGCTTCTCTTGGTGCTGTGTGACTATTGAAAACCAACTACTGTAAACAAAAGAGACCCTGGTCCACATTGAGACCACATCTCCAGTCCTGTTGCTTCCAGTCACATAAAGGATGTTGCTTCAGCTCCGTCTGCGCTGGAAGAACTGCATCCCTCTTCCTGGTTTTTACCATGAAGCAAATTCCCTTTGTGCCGTAAAACGATGCAGCAGATTTCCCCCTGAATCTGACCCGGGAGCAGTGTAGAGGCCAGACGTCTCAAAATGAACGTGGTAATAATTTGTGATGATAAAAGGTTATTGGTGTCATCTTTCAATCTGAAAACCTTTTAGTAATAATGATATAATCATGACTGATCGGGAGGTCAGAGGTCAGAGTCAGCTACAGAAGTCCTCTGGTAGGATTCAGTGTCTTGCTCAGGTTGAAGGACGGTCATCCCACCACTAAGCCACCTGCAGCCTCTCTGAGTGCTAATACCTGGCTGAGCTGTCAGTGCTGTCAGGGACATACAACACATGGGTCCATTGATAGCAACAAGACGGAAGAGGCCAGTAGAGGTGACACAGCCCTGAGTCATGTCGACTTGTTGAAATACTTTCCTGTGATTGTTTTCAGTTTTTCTGGTTGAAACTGTAGAAATTGGTCTCTCTCTCTCTTCTGATGGATTTCTCCTGTATGATTGTTGATCGTCGGTCTAGAAAGAAGCCCTTGCTCTTTGATTCTGATTGGCTGACACCAAAACCTGACGGTTACCTTGATGGTTTAGATCATGAAACATTTTCTGATATCAAACTCCAGTTTAGCTGCTGGAAGCATCTTGACAGGAGGTCACATCTTTGGTCAGTTATCCACGAGAATAGGAAAGGTACGCCACCAAAAAAAAAGGACCTCAATAGGAAGGTCAACAACAACAGCTGTTTACTGGACTTTTCTTTAACTACAATTATCAGTGCAGCCCTGTGATCTGTGACCCGGCAGCCTTTGAGCGTTGAGAGATATTGTGTGGTCTACTGGCAATCAGAACGGCGCTGGGTGTGTGTGTGTGTGTGTGTGTGTGTGTGTGTGTGTGTACGTGCATGTGTGTGTGCATGTGTGTGTCTGTGCAGATAATTGCAGTGACGACAATAGATAGTCGCAGCAGCCAGTGGTATTGTGTCTGTTGAAGGTCATTGAGCCTCGGCATGTTCTAGATTGTTCATCATGGAGGGGGGGGGGGGGTCACGGGGGGGAGGATGACAGGGGATTGGAGAGACGAGTGGCCGGTGGCATCAGGTTTCCTAATAGCGAGCGGCCGACCCCGGCCCAGGCAAATGTCAATGGGGTTTTGTTTTCTGCAAACAATGTGAAACCGACCGGGGGGGGGGGGGTGTTAAGCCCTCTATCTCCCTGGCCTTTCATATATGTGTGGGCTTGTCTGTATAATAAAGTTATATTGAATTGAATGTCCTCATCACAGGACTGTGTTGTGTCCAAGGCAGGTCTTGTTTTTGACAAGGTGGATTTTTTATGTTTGTCTGTCTACTCAATCTAAAGCCATTTCTCTCTCCCTCCTTCCTTTTGATCTTCCCCCTCTCTCCACCGCCTCCTCCCATACTCTCATCTCCTCTATTCCTTTGTTTCATCCTGTTCTCCCTCCATTTCATCTTTCTACTTCTGTTGCCTCCCCTCTCATCCTCTTCCATCATCTCACCCGTCTTCCTCCTCGTCCTCCCTCAACGCCTCGCTTCCATCTCCTCCACCCTTTGCTCCCTCTCCCAGGTTGCTGTCGGCGGTGTTGCGGACGTCGGAGGTGGAGTCCAGGGCCACCAGGGCCAGCCTGACGGAGCTGCTGAGCCCTCAGATGGGGAAGGACATCGTGTGGTTCCTCAGACGCTGGGCCAAGACGTACCTGCTGGTGGATGAGAAACTCTACGAACAGGTAGGACGCTTCCTGCTGCCGCCATGTTCCACAGTGGGTGGGAGGAGGACTGCATGGACAGGAAAGCTTATTACAAAGGGCGTAAAAGGCAAGAGAAGCTGGACCGGATCCCTGGACCGGACTGGGAGAATCCAGGTGGTGAAAGTGAAGAAGTAATGCTCTCTGATCTGTCAACCACTAACATTTGCCGTTTGGTGTTCATAGTTATCCAAAGTGTCTTAGAAAACAAACTCTGGTAGTGTTGGTGTCATGCTCTACCCATTGAGCTGTTCTGGAAAACTACTATAGAGGTGCCCTTGAGCAAGGCACGATTTGACAGTGGATATTATTAGTGTCAAAACAAAGTTATCAGGTTGTCTATTTGCGATGACAGTGTTAAATTGCAACCTGCTTTACTGCGTTACTGCCTTTTTTGCAGCAGTAGCACTAAGCTAGCTGCTTCCCACCGGTCCATCTGTCTCATCCTTCTTTCTTTCCACTCCTCAGATCAGCATCCCCCTGAGCACGGCGTTTGGTGCAGACACAGAGGGGTCCCAGTGGATTGTGGGATACCTTTTGGAGAAGGTGATCAACAACTTGTCTGTGTGGAGTTCAGAAGCTGACCTTGGCCAACGACACCGTGGAGTTACTGGTGACGCTGGTAGAGAAGAGGGAGAGGTGAGCGAATCAGTGTCTGGTTGGGTTGGGGACGCACTCTAGTAGCCAAAGGGGTTGCTGGTTCAACTCCAGGAGCAGTAGTACACCGCTAGAACCTGTGATACTGTAGTACACTGCAAGTAAAAATCACTTCATGTCCTTACAATAACAAAAATGTGATGATAATGCAACTTCTTATGTATGAAACAGCTCCCTCTTGTGGTGATGGGGGCACAATCACGCCATTACCCACAATGAACTGGGGTCAGCGTCATGTTGGGTGTGATTCACATAGACTCCCATTCTGAATTGTGACGCTAACTTCCCTCTGAATGTTACCAATGTTATCTATACGATGTACTGTACTGCATGCTGATGCCAAGCTCTAGGAGGAAGAGGAAGCTCTTGGTGGATAAACTCATCCACCAAGTGGCAGATGGTATCACAAATAAGACCTCCTCCTCAACACCACTACAGACACCAACCAGCCCTCTGCCCCCCCCCCTCCCTCTGCAGGGCCAACATTGTGGTGCAGTGTGAGAACTGGTGGAACCTGGCGAAGCAGTTCGCCAGCCGCAGCCCCCCCCCTCCACCTGCTGTCCAGCTCCGTCCAGAGGACCCTGATGAAGGCCCTGGTCCTCGGGGGCTTCGCACACATGGACTCCGACACCAAGCAGCAGTACTGGGCCGAGGTGAGGATGGGGGGGTTCTGCTAAGACCAATTCAGTGTTTCCTCCACAGTTTATTCTAGTCAGGGTGGAAAACAGCAGCATTCAGACCATCATGGACTTTCCCTCATATCAGACTTTCATGATCTAAACCATCAAGGTAACCGTCAGGTTTTGGTGTCAGCCAATCAGAATCAAAGAGCAAGGGCTTCTTTCTAGACCGACGACCAACAATCATACAGGAGAAATCCATCAGGAGAGGAGAGAGAGACCAATTTCTCCACCGACAGTAGATAGACCAGAATGCAATGCAGTAGCCAAGATAGACCAGAATGCAACGCAGCCACAAGACATGTTGGGTTTTGAGTAAGGGGTGCAACTCTCACTCTTGATCTTACGATCGCTGCCGCTATCACTCTCTACCAACAACTTCTTAATCTGCACATTCTCTGGGGTTTGACAAAAGGCATTCTGGGAAATATAAGAAGTCACTAACCGAGGTAGACGTCGACAAGGGAGATTGAGAGAATCGGTAAATTACAAAACTTTTATCACAAAATAATTCCTGGAATGTATTGATGACAGGTTGATGCTGTACAGTGTCAGAGTATCCGAGTGTTTCCTACATGGTATCATGTCTGTTGATGTGAAACCTCGACCCATGAGCTTTGATCTTCAACACAAAGCTTAGTGCTGCTTGCCGTCGTAGAGCCACACAGACTTTAACAACATCCCTGGAGGTGGAGCGATGGATCCAGTCCCATTACACCCCCCGGGGTCTTTCTCCCATGTTTATAACATGATCCTTGCTATGATCCTGAAGGCCTTTGTTTTAATAGGCTGACAGTAGTAAATGGTGGTGCAAAGCCACAATGACTCCAGAGTAATTATGGGGGGGTTGAGTGAGACAGCAGCTGTCGGCTCAACAGCTGCTCTGTCTGGACCGGCTTCACATTGTTGGGAGGATAAGGAGATGTGGCCCACACAGCTGATCAAACACTCCTTTCCTTCTCCATTTTCCTCCTTCCTCCTCATGGACCTCGTTTACTTGCACCCGGTTAAGATCACACTCCGATCATGAGGAACCCGGTACGATGCCTGGCTGACTTACTATAAACATCTTACTCCTTTCACTTTTGTTTTTTGTCGTCTGCGCAATCTCTCACAGCGGTACATGAAGACTGTGATGTTATCATACATACATACACATATATAAGTACATACATATTGTTATCCTGTCCTCCTCGTTTCATGACTTCATTTTTCATCCAGTTGAGTCTCTCCCGGGGTCCTGAATTGTCGAAGCATATTCTCGTTTTGTGGCGACGCACAGAAACAACCCACAATCCATTTTGGGTCCCAAAACAACCTGCAACACCAGGTCCCACCAGGTCCCACCAGGTCCCACCATGTCCCACCAGGTCCCACCAGGTCCCACCAGGTCCCACCATGTCCCACCATGTCCTACCAGGTCCTCACCCTGTTCCTCTCCCTCCAGGTACTGCACCCTCTCCAGCAGCGTTTTCTCAACCTGATCAACCAGGAGAACTTTGCCCAGATCAGCCAGGAAGAAGCTGTCAAACAGGAAATCGTCGCCACACTGGAGGCGCTGTGCGGCATCGCCGAGGCAACGCAGATCGATAACGTGGCCTCGCTCTTCTCCTTCCTCATGGACTTCTTGTCCAGCTGCATCGGCCTCATGGAGGTAAGAGCGAGGGGGGGAAATAACGGTGAAAAGTGCTGAAATTAAAACCTCCAGTTGAAAAGGACTTTAGTCATTTTTGAAGTAAATTGAACGTCATCAGGGAGACTTCTAAACATAGGTCAGCATTTCTGTGACTCTTTGAGGTCGTACCGTCTCAGTGTGAATACTGACTTGTTGATGTTGTCCAGGTTTACAGCAACACGCCTGAGACCATCAACCTCATCATCGAGGTGTTTGTGGAGGTGGCCCACAAGCAGATCTGCTACCTGGGAGAGGTGAGTCACTAACGCCACAGACACGCCCACTCTGACCCTTTGGTCCAATGATGGCTTTTGAATGTTTGAATTAAAACATAAAGTTCAAATGTGTTTGAATAGGAATTAGTTTTCATTCACAAAGCAATGTTTTTATTAATGCTTTATCAGGCGAAGCCAAGGAAAGAGTTTGGTTTGAATATCGTTTGGAGAATGAAAGTCTTCAATGGCGTCATGGACATTGGCTTTCGTCTCCTCCAGACTAAGTCTATGAAGCTCTACGAAGCTTATCCTTCACTGCTCTCTCTCTCCTCCAGACTAAGTCTATGAAGCTCTACGAGGCTTATCCTTCACTGCTCTCTCTCTCCTCCAGACTAAGTCTATGAAGCTCTATGAGGCTTATCCTTCACTGCTCACTCTCTCCAGACTAAGTCTATGAAGCTCTACGAGGCTTATCCTTCACTACTCTCTCTCTCTCTCCTCCAGACTAAGTCTATGAAGCTCTACGAGGCTTATCCTTCACTACTCTCTCTCTCTCTCCTCCAGACTAAGTCTATGAAGCTCTACGAGGCTTATCCTTCACTGCTCTCTCTCTCCTCCAGACTAAGTCTATGAAGCTCTACGAGGCTTATCCTTCAGTGCTTTCTCCTCCAGACTAAGTCTATGAAGCTCTACAAGGCTTATCCTTCACTGCTCTCTCTCTCCTCCAGACTAAGTCTATGAAGCTCTACGAGGCTTATCCTTCACTGCTCTCTCTCTCTCCTCCAGACTAAGTCTATGAAGCTCTACGAGGCTTATCCTTCACTGCTCTCTCCTC
Source organism: Hoplostethus atlanticus (assembly GCA_034670405.1). Taxonomy (NCBI): domain Eukaryota; kingdom Metazoa; phylum Chordata; class Actinopteri; order Trachichthyiformes; family Trachichthyidae; genus Hoplostethus; species Hoplostethus atlanticus. Next base: position 1,397,680 of record JAXDDX010000108.1, on the reverse strand, counting down.
CAGACTAAGTCTATGAAGCTCTACGAGGCTTATCCTTCACTGCTCTCTCTCTCCTCCAGACTAAGTCTATGAAGCTCTACGAGGCTTATCCTTCACTACTCTCTCTCTCCCCCAGACTAAGTCTATGAAGCTCTACGAGGCTTATCCTTCACTACTCTCTCTCTCTCTCTCTCCTCCAGACTAAGTCTATGAAGCTCTACGAGGCTTATCCTTCACTGCTCTCTCTCTCCCCCAGACTAAGTCTATGAAGCTCTACGAGGCTTATCCTTCACTGCTCACTCTCTCCCCAGACTAAGTCTATGAAGCTCTACGAGGCTTATCCTTCACTACTCTCTCTCTCCCCCAGACTAAGTCTATGAAGCTCTACGAGGCTTATCCTTCACTACTCTCTCTCCCCCAGACTAAGTCTATGAAGCTCTACGAGGCTTATCCTTCACTGCTCTCTCTCCTCCAGACTAAGTCTATGAAGCTCTACGAGGCTTATCCTTCACTACTCTCTCTCTCCCCCAGACTAAGTCTATGAAGCTCTACGAGGCTTATCCTTCACTACTCTCTCTCTCCTCCAGACTAAGTCTATGAAGCTCTACGAGGCCCTGACGCTGCTTCAGGTCTACTCCAAAAACAACCTGACCAGGAAGCGGAGCGATGCCACGGCCGAGGAGGACCAGTACCAGGACCTGCTGCTCATCATGGAGCTGCTCACCAACCTGCTGTCCAAAGAGTTCATCGACTTCAGCGACACCGGTGAGTGGTTCAGTGTTGAGGCATTGATGGAGGAGGAGCTTGTATCACATGCCTCCACTATACTATTATAAAGAAATATTGACAGTGTTTTACCTTATGGAGGAAAGAATTGATAAGAAGATAGAAGATAATAAGAAATAAATGAACAAACAAATCTATTAATTAGTAAAAAAATAAATAAATGTATAAAATAATATGCACAGAAATCTGTTAATTAATCAACTAATTTTTGCTTTTTTTTTTAGTATTTTCTTAATAGATTAACTGGGCGCCTGTAGATTGTGAAAAAGTCAAATTAAAGTTAAATTATATTATCTTAAGTCTTCAATTCAGTTTCTTTATGATTTCAAATGTGAAATCGGTCTTATATTTCGTGTGTCAAGTGGCATTAAAAACGGTAAACGTCTTGAATTTAAATAAAAACCTGCAGTTAACCTGATTTATTTTGTTTGTTTGTTTGTTTATGGCTGATTCTGTGTGTGTGTGTTCATGTGTGTTCATGTTGGTCGTGTGTGTGTGTGTGTGCGTTGTAGACGAGGTGTTCCGAGGCCAGGAGCAGGGAACGCCGGCCTCCAGTCGGACGGTATCAGCAGCAGATGTGGTTCTCTATGGCGTCAACATTGTTCTTCCACTCATGTCTCAGGACCTGCTCAAGGTAAAACTACACCACACGAGGCAGATCGGTTACTGGGAACACAGGAAGCCACCCACACCACCAACATCTCTTAACCCGGTGGGATGACAGGTTACCAGACCTCTGAACCAATACAGCAGCTACTTGGGTCCTGGTCTGAAACAGTCTTGAGAAGCTCTGCCTGGGCTGTAGATTACCTAAAACTCAAACTAAGTGAGCCCATGGGATAATGTAATTGAGTTTTAACAGTCTGGGAAATTCCACACTCACAAATAGCAAGCATGCAAGATACATTCAAACAAGCAAAGTGAAGAGCAGAAAGGTTTAAGGTCCGTGGGACAAAAGAGAACATCACATCTCAGGGCCTTTTATGAAAAACCCAGTCTGGATGAAACCAACCAGGGTTTTTTCAATATGTATGATAAGGGTTGGGCCCTTCCTCTCCAGCTGCTCTGTTCAAACCAAATGTGGTTTCTGATCTTACCTCAGTGGGTTGGATCAGTAGGTGTGTCCCCATCAACGGTGGAAGTGGAGGTTTTTTGACGGGGCTTCCCTCTTGTTAACATCATCCGTCTTATTTCAGGGAAAAGTGCCTCACCAGATCTCATTTTACTGGTTTCTCTTCCTTTTGCGAGCTAATGCTGATCTGGTGTCTGTCTGTTGCAGTTCCCATCTCTGTGTAACCAGTACTACAAGCTCATCACCTTCATCTGTGAGATCTTTCCAGAGAAGATCCCCCAGCTGCCTGAAGATCTGTTCAAGAGCCTGATGTTCTCCCTAGAGCTGGGAATGACCTCGTATCCTCCCACTGTGTGTGTGTGTGTGTGTATTTATACAGTATATATATTAAATAGTCTTTTTCTCCAAGTGAATAGTTTCTTTCAAAGTGACCACGTTAACTCGTTTGACCATCACCCTCCCAAGTTACTTTGGATGAGCTCCAGTCTGGAAGTGTGTTTGCTCCAGATTGAAAAGTTAAAAGATAATTTCATTAAAACTGTTATTCCTTCATTTGACCACCAGGTGTCACTATTCACCCATTCATTTTTACGTAAAAGAATTAAGACTAAAAGTTGGATCTTAAAGGTTGAGTGGTAAACGTTGAATGCATCAGCACAACTACAGCACAACTGTAGAGGTAGGTATGGTCCAACATTTTGGTATGGTCTGCTCCTTAACCCTCTGTGTTCAGGATGAGTTCGGAGGTCAGCCAGCTGTGTCTGGAGGCCTTGTCTCCTCTGGCGGAACAGTGCGCTAAAAACCAGGAGAAGGACACGCCCCTCTTCGTCGCCACGCGGCACTTCCTCAAGGTATGCCTCACCACTTGCGATGTTGTACCTCGAAACAAACGGAAATATCAAGGTGACGAAAGACTCACCTAATTTGGATGATCAAAATAACAGGTAGTAAAACAGTAGAACAACAAGATGCATCAAATGAAATAAAATAAACTTAAGATCTGAGAAGAGATCAGCTGTAAAACATCCCGACACATCAGGACTTGATGTTTTACTGGTTTACTGCTACACCTCAGCATCCTCGTTCTTGCAACCCCCCTGTGGATGTGTAGTTTTTGCCTTCTTCACACCTCATCCTTTCACCTTCTGTCTCTTCAGTTGGTGTTTGACATGCTGGTCCTGCAGAAACACAACACGGAGATGACGGTGGCAGCCGGAGAAGCCCTGTACACACTAGTGTGCCTGCACCAAGTGAGTAGGAACGTCCGGGTTCAGGGGACGAGTGCGCTAACCCGGGCCGCCATCCATGTACTCTCAGGTCAGAGGTCAGGTCAGCTACAGAGCAGCACCCCTAGAGCTGGTAGGGATTCAGTGTGTTGCTCAAGGACACGTCAGCAGGGTGGATGCTTGCTGGTGGTTGATGCCATTAATAACGGCAGGTGGAAGGTGTGTCAGATGACCTTTGATCAGGTTTTACACCATCTACACTTAAAAGCTGCATCTAGACAGCCGTGTAGATGGACATTAGACATGTAGACAGTTCAGACGTTGCAGGCAGGGTCTGAAACCACCAAGCGCCGAATGTCAGGAAAAAATGCCTTTGGTGACGTTTTGAGAAGATCTAGGGAAACGTATTGCCTTCATTCAGCCTCTTTCCTCCTTATTAAGAGAAAAGGTCGATCATTTCGGACACCGGTTGCATGGATGTCCTTTTTCTCCTGGCTGATTTTTTGGTGCATGCTTGAGACCAGTGGTTCTGAATCCTGGTGCTCGGGGGTCCAGAGCCCTGCTGGTTTTCTCTCCTACCAGGTAGTTTATTGCATTCACCTGTCGTCCCGAACCAGTCCCTGATGAGCTGGCTGGAGTGAAAACCAGCAGGACTCTGGGCCCTGAGGACCCGGTTGAGAACCACTGCTTTAAACAACTGGTGGATATTTGGATGCATAGCATTTACAGGCTACAGAAGATGTTTGCAATGACCTGGAGGCTTTTTGAGATTCAGCATTGTTGTAGTGGAGCCACGTTACCTCACACTGGACAAGATCATCCTTTACTTTCTGTTGGAAGTGGAAGTGGACGATGAGCAGAGAGAGTGGAGGGTTTTTTGTTTTAGTTTTTAGTTTTTTAAATGATACCTGAAGCCCTCTAGTGGTCGGTCTACGGCATAGCGCCTACTCAGCTGGAGCTCTACATAGTTACATGAATGATGTATCTCACTGTTACAGCCAAATAACAAGTCGACGTTGATCCCCACTAACTAATACTTCAATATTAGTTTTTTCATGACGGCTCCTTTGTATTGCTCATTGACCTGATGGTCTTCTGTTTGACCCACTCAGGCAGAGTACTTGGAGCTGGTGGAGACGCTGCTGTCCTCCCAGAGAGACGCCGTCATCTACCAGCGCCTGGCCGACGCCTTCAACAAGCTGACGGCCAGCAGCACTCCGCCCACCATGGACCGCAAGCAGAAAGTCGCCTTCCTCAAGAGCCTGGAGGAGTTCGTGTCCAACGTGGGAGGCCTGCTCTGCGTCAAATAACCACTGGAAACTGACACTCGTCATTTTTGACAAGCAACCGCCCCCCACCCGCCCACCCTCCGCCCCAAAGAACTATGGGTAGAAGAGACAACCCGATGCCAGCGAGATGCCTGCCAGTCTCATGGACCTCTCTGTCTCTCTACTAGCAGGGGAATCCATCTTTCTCCCTTCTGTTTGCCCCCTTTTCTGCCCCTCGGGTTTCTTTTTGTTCCCCCCCCCCCCACCACCAGCCCTCCTTTCTGCCCCGCCCACACAGCGAGACTGACGGACTTGCTGGCCGCCACCGACCACGGAGGTCAAACTACAGAGCGGACAGACTCGGCCGGAGGATCCAGCCCTGTTGGACTGAACGACGGAGCGCTGACTATCAGACCGAGGGGAGGCTGAGCAGCGGTGTAGCAGTGGGTGATGTCGGTAGTGTCATCCTCAACCACAACCTCCTATTCGCCTGGAGGTCCCGCCCCCCGCACACACACACACACACACACCATGAGGATAGAAGGGGTTGGGGTTATTGGACCCCTCCCATCCCTCTTTCTCCCATCCAATCGCTGTTTATGTTTTCCAGTGGTAGATTGTGGATGTAGTTGAAGGGAGGAGGAGCCGTTTTTGTTCCAGGAACTCCTTTAACCCCCCCCACCCCACCCCCAAACACACACACACACACACACACACACACACACACACACACACACACACACACCGCCTCGCCCCGGTCCTTCCCAGAGTGCCTTTGTTTTGTTGATTGTTTGTGTGTTCAACTCCCAAACAATGAAAGCTGAAATATGTCTTACTTCAATTGACAACACTAACAATTGTGCCTGCCACGCGCCAAAAATACGGCGGACACACACACACAAGAAGTTGCCATGACAACAAAGGTATGGCCAAGCTGGCTTTCTTTGGGGTTGCTGAACCAGCACAGGAGGGCATTTATTGATGAAAGAAAACCAAATCAGATTGTGTTGATTTAAAGGGTGTATATATGTTTTCAAAAACAGAAAAAAAGTGTATGTTTAAAAAAAAATAAAAAAATGACTGAGAAGTTTTTATATGACCGTAGACAGCAGGAGGCGCTGTGTGAGTGGAGCAGCGTATATCTGCTGAACCTAAAGGGGAGAAACTTCCTAAAGGTCGACCTTCACGTCGAGATCGTTTTCTCTTTTTGGATTGTAATTTTATCTTGTGCGACTCCCCGCAGAGCCAAGGGGCCCAATGGAAGAAGGCCTACCACAGCTTGGGCCTCTCAAGTTTAGCCAAAAAAAAGGTTTATCAAAAATATTTCAGTTGTATTTTTCTACAGCACATCCACCATTCACACTTCAAGACACACTGGAGTGAAGCGGAGCCCCCCAAGTTTGAGGACGGCAGTAACAAACCAAAAAAGGAGCAGAGCCACTTGAAGCATTAGGAGGCCGACCTCCCGGTTCAGAGCACTAGCCCGGGCCATGTAGACTGGCTGAATGATTTGTTAAGGAAGTGTAAAAGTGTACATAAAGTTATTGTATAAAATGTTCTGGCCTCGGCAGTTTTATTTACACGTTTGGGTTGTTATGTGTTTTATCAGAATCAGTTTTATTGCCAAATACGTTTTCACGGAATTTGACTTGGTGTTTGGTGCATAACAAACATGGCAAGAGAAGAATAAAAACAAGAATAAAAGCAAGTACTGTAGAGGCAAAGGTCAAGAATACAATATGAAATGGAGAAATTCACACTGGACTATATAAAAAGAATATGTGCCATATATGTGCAAATCTGCGTTAATGTAACGTATTTAGACATGTGGAGGCTTTATCTCGAATAAAGATGTCGGATGAATCTCACATCCTGTGATTCAATGGTGAAGATGAGCAGCTCTCCAAGGTAGACGTGAATCTGGGGCTGTAAATGTAATAGAATTCCTTTTTAAATACTAATCAAATCAAACGGCAGTTATTTTGTCCCCCCGTGGGTGCCGTACATTCTACAGTGACGTCATCAGGCGTGCGACTCACGTGTCAGCTGCGATTCGAAGTGAACGGCAGCAGCAGTAAGGTAGGTCAGGTGTCTCGCTGTATTATCCGCTATTCGCACTGCGACTCGACTTCTGAAACCTTTTCATATTTAAAACCAAGTTTGTGACCGAGAAACCGGTTCGTGTCTAAATGTTAATGGTTACCACGACACGGTGTGGAGAGACAGAACTGACAACTATAAATTAATTAATTAATGTATAAATCAAATCAACTAATCAGTGTGTATATATAGAAATAAATAAAATAATGCATTAATACACAGTAGACGAAATCTGGCATGACCGTATATTTCTCTATTTTCTGTCCTATTGTCTCATTAATCTATTTCTGTTTGTATTTATTTCTCTATTTACTTATTTGTGTATTTATTCCCCTGAGAATCGAATTCCGTATTTATAAATGTCTCTATCTATTTCCTTATAAACGCATTTCCGTATATTCTTTTCCCTATTGATTTATTTCGGTATTGCCCTGAGGGGGCGGGCCATCAGAGCTGGTCATGGTTTTCCCTTACTCCCATTGGTTGATTGGTCTCAGAGTGTGTCGCTCTAGTCTAGGCTAGCATGGGTTGCTAGCTAGTCTAGCACGGTGCTTGCAACTGTGCTGACCTCCCTATAGCCCTGATCCAGGACCCGTTGGGAGTCTTTCATATGGCTGTTTACCTCTCCTGTCCTGCTCCACTGACGTTTTACCGCACGACAGTCAGCGAGCCCGATAACGAAACCAATACGTTGAATGTCACCTAACCAGATGTCATAATCCTTCACTTGTCTACTTGCATGGCGGCGGGTGGCGCTCCTTCTCCTGTACGCAAATAAACTTTTGTACTGTGTTAAAGACAGGTGTACTCCAACATCTCCATTGTAATGAAATCCAAGATGGCTGACAGACGCCTCACCCTCACTTTGCGCGGACGCAAAGAAGAAGAGTTCGCCATGTTGGATGTCATTACAGTGATGCATCCAGGTCTGCAGGTTGTGATCTCATCCACTCACATTCAGAAGCGTTAAAAGTTGTTGTGGTGAAGCAGAGAGGCCTTTCCCAGCTTCACCCCCACCTGAGACCCGGCACCATCGGTCACTGGCTGGTTTCACTGACTACGTCCTCTCTGGATGGAGGTGTGCTAAGACAGTGAAATGGTTGGAGGCTGGTAACGAGCAGCCAGCGGTTCTGGTCCAGAGTCGGTGGGCTAAACAACAAACATGAGTCTTCCCTGCAAACCTCCCAACACGTGGTTCTCAACTGGGCCGAGAGTCTGCAGGTTTTCACTCCAACCAAACGCTACAGCAGCTGATTTCACCGAGCAGCTTCAACCAGCGGTGAACTAGAATGAAACCCTGCAGACTGCTGGGTCAGGTGTCACATGGTCTAATGGTCCGTTTATTCACCCTAGCAAAGGAAACACTGGCACAAACTACAGCAACTGATTTCAGCTCCTGTCCCCCAGTCATTTCCAACAGGTGACAGTTTGGTGGCCCCGGTTCCGCCCACCGCCTCCCACCACCACCAGTCATGAGCGACAGTGACGACGACGTCCCTACGTTGTCGGCGACGACCCTGGCCGCCCTGCAGGAGTTTTACGACGACACCAGGAACGGCCCGGCGTGCGACACCACGACCTTTGACAAGTTCGCCGTGGGAGCGCTGGAGGAGGACTGGGTAAGGACCGGCTGGACAAGGAGGAGGATTACCCTGCATGCAACGGTGCATTCTTTCTGTGGTGTTTCAGTAGAGTCAGTAGAGAGGACAACCTGTGTGTGTGTGTGTGTGTGTGTGTGTGTGTGTGTGTGTGTGTGTGTGTGTGTGTGTCCGCCCGCCCGCCCGCCCGCCAGCGGATGAGCCAGTTCTGGTACAGTGACGACACAGCCACACGGTTAGCAGAAGAGGTCGTACGTGAAGCCGGGGAGGGAGGCAGGTAAGACGAGAACGACCATTTTGATTTGTGTCTTTCTATGTACCACAAACTGTCGCTCCTCGCCTCATGACCACGGAGGATGAACTAGAAGAAGGTAGAGAGGAAGAGCGACTCCAGGAGGATGGATGGTTTCAGTCACATTTCAGGGTGACTTCCTTTTACAGCAGTGGTTCTCAATCCGGTCCTCAAGGACCCCCTGGAGGTTTTAGCTCCAGCCTTACTCAAGCACACCTGAACCAATGAGAGGCTTCAGGTTGTCATGATACTTTAATTGGTCCAGGACAGGGGGTCCTTGAGGACCTGATTGAGAACCACTGTTCTACAGCAGAGTCTTCACTATGTACCATGTAAAGGTCCCGTTCAGTTTTCAGGAGAAGGATGTTCATGATGATAAATGATTGGTTGAACTGAACAAATGTGAAGACCAAGTCCTCACAATACTGGGCCCTGATTGGCCGACAACACCAGCTCCTCTAATTCAAATGAGGAGCTGAATGCTGCAAACTGGCCTGATTGGACAGTTTTCAGGAAGTCTTTAGTGAGGGGAGCCAATCAGAACCAAGTCCAGTTGTGGAGAAAAGGGTGGATTTCTGAAAATGCAATCAACATTTTACAATCAAATCAAATTGTACCGACGTCTTCATTCATGAAGTCAAAGATCACGACTGATCGGTCCGTCCGCAGGATCGCGTGTCTGAGCGCGCCCAGTGTGTACCAGAAGCTGAAGCAGGGGGTGGTGGAGGGTTCGGGCGGCGTCTCCGCCGTGGTGCTGGAGTACGACCGCCGCTTCGCCACCTACGGCCAGGACTTCGTCTTCTACGACTTCAAGGATCCGCTCGCTCTGCCGGAGGACGTGGCGCCGCAGAGCTTCGACATCGTCCTCGCCGACCCCCCCTACCTGTCCCAAGAGTGTTTGAGCAAAGTAGCCGAGACCGTCAAGTTCCTGAGCAAAGGCAAAGTGCTGCTCTGCACAGGTCAGCGGGTGTTGCTCTTCTATCACATACTCTCTTTTTGAGTCCCTTATATCTTATATCTTATTTGAATCGTTTTGTTTTCAATTTACTGTTTTACAAGTTTTGACTCGTCTGTTTAGTTTTGACTCGTCTATTTAGTTTTGACTCGTCTGTTTAGTTTTGACTCGTCTGTTTTTGACTAGTCTGTTTAGTTTTGACTCGTCTATTTAGTTTTGACTCGTCTATTTAGTTTTGACTCGTCTGTTTAGTTTTGACTCGTCTGTTTAGTTTTGACTCGTCTGTTTTGACTCGTCTATTTCGTCTTATTTTTGTGCATTTGTGTAGTTTGTGAAGCATCTTGTGACCCTCGTTGAAAAAGATTTAGATATTAAACCAGCCTGCACTGGATCATCCTCTGCAGTACCACAGCCCATATGATGAGCTAAGAGGACCACTGGTTAGCCAACCGGTTACCGTTACCACTTACACACACACACACTACACACTCTATTTTAGTACAGTAACAAAGTGTGTGTCCATTTTTCTTTTTTTAAATTGTAACCAAACTCAAGGAAACTTTTTACAGGAAACATCAGAAAAGTTTGATCAAAATCCACTTTTTTGATTCAGCAGTTGAGATCTGAAGATCAGTAGTCTATGAAAAACAATGTTCCTGTTTCCCATATTGGGTCACAGTTATTAAATGGATCCTCCCACCCGGGTTGTTTCTAAACTTCCCAGCATCCTTCATTCCGTCTGATTGAGCACTGAGCCGCTGTCACGCTGCATCCTCACCTGTCTGTCTGTCTGTCTGTCTGTCTGTCTGCAGGAGCCATCATGGAGGAGCTCGCCAAACAGCTCATGGATCTAAAAATGTGCAGCTTTCTCCCGAAACACAAAAAGAACTTGAGCAACGAGTTCCGGTGTTTCGTCAACTATCCCTCGCGCCTCCTGTCCTGCTGAGGGAGGGAGTCAGACAGTCAACCAGGCCAGGGAGGCTACTGCACACCTTCAGTACAAGTCTACAACCAGTCTGGTACTGGTGACCAGTGGGAGTCATCACTCCTGATCCAGAGTGGAAACGTTGACTTGGTTGTATTTTAGTATCTGGTTGGTTCAGGTTCACACTGACCAATCACAAGCCAGCCAGAAGTCCCATGACTCCCCAGCAGCTGGTTGATTGGTTGAGTTTTGGTAACCTGTCATCCCACCAGGTTAGAGAGTCCAAACCAACCTGGTTCCAGTCTGTAACTTGATCTACCATGATGGACTTGTCTGCTCTTCTCTGGTGTTCATACCAGTTAAGAACTTATTTGTCTCATTTGTTTAATAAAAGTAGGTAGATAGCTTATTGCACTTTTACTTCACTGGTTCTGCTCTTAGATGACGTTTAGGAAGGAAATACACTAGATTTCTAGTGACTACTAGTTCTGACTACCTGTTGAAGGCAATAATTGTAAGTCGCTTTGGATAAAAGCGTCTGCTGAATGAATGAATGTAATGAAACAAGATGAGTATCAGTCCAGACATGCTACAAATGCAACATGGATCATTCAGATGCTGTATTTTTGTTACCATAATGCAATGACTGAGAAGTGAAACGGTCCAATGATGACGCCATTTACTTTGTTTTATGGGCTGTTATGGACATGGAAGCAGTATTGATGTTTTGTTGTTTTAAAGTAAATGTGTCACTTAAGTGTATCAAAGTAATAAAACCATCATGAATGTTTCAGGTTATTCCTAGTCATCAAAAGAAGCACAACTGTTATTTGTCCTGACCGTCAGTAGGTGGCAGCGTCGGTCAACTTGAGTCTCCAACCGCCTGGGAGTTTATTGAAGAGCAGCATCTCTTGTTAAAACAGGCTTGTTCAGAAGTATTTATTACGCTGTTGTCTCGACTCCGGTCAGTCTATGGGCTCTGCTTCTCCACCGTCTTGCTGTGTGTGATTCAAAGACAAAGTCCTTGAGGGGGTCCAGGGCTCCCAGGGGTCCTTGAGGGGTCCAGGGGCTCCCAGACAAAATGAGGATTACTTTATTTTACTGTGGCTTCGTTCACTAGACGTTGATCCAATGACAGAATGTCTAAGAATGACTGATCAGAGGTTTAACAGACTGATGCCAAAGATCCTTGAACAGGAGGAGGTCTGGGGTGTCTTAAGGTTGTGGACCTACTTCTGGTGAATCCCAGTGCCATGACCCTACAATTCACTGAATCAGGATGGAGACGTTAACGGCTGCTTTACTAAAATGACACATCCTTGATCCTAAGATGACTGAATACAAGGGGAGCTCGCTTTCACAAGGACCAGAAGAAACTCCTCACGTCGAGATGTTTCAATGAGGGTTCGACTGATGCATCATTCTGCCGACATCAGCTGTGTCATGTGATCCACCGCCCTGACCACAGCTACATAACAGTCTGTAAAACCTGCAATGAAATTGGATTTTCTTTGCACATTTTATTTAATTGTACAATAATGTACAGACTTCATTTACAGTTAGTAATGTATCCCAGAGTTCCCCTACCATTGAATAGACAGCATGAACATGGTGTTAAACATACTGAATATAACCATAGTATCTGGTCAGCTAACCCTCACTGTCTTAGAAACATCCATGCAACTGCAAAGCCTCTATAGTGGCCGAGACGAGTCTGAGTCAAAATAGGTATGAGACCCAGCCAAGTGGGCTGGAGAGCAGACTCAAGTGCTCCAGCCCTGCATTAGTCTACACCTTTTTGCCAGTGTTGGTCAGTTGCCCGGCCTTGGGTTGTTCTCTGTCCAGGCTCTGGTTGCTGCTCCGGGCGTCCCGGTCCTTCTCCAGCAGCGGCACACAGGTGCATCCCACCGCGATGGAGACGTAGCTCTCGGTGTAGGAATGGCGACCGCCGATGCAGGAGCCCGTCCGCTTCAGGATGACAGAAGGCGTGTAGACCGGCGTGCTGCGGTACTGGTCGCTCTCCTCGCCGTAGGGACCGGTCAGACAGCCCTTACACAGGCAGTAGGCCTCGGGGATGTAACGGGGATACCGGGCCGGGTCGTGGGAGATCCTGAGGACAAAAACATTTAGTTTAAATAGGACACATCATAATACAGGCTGATCGATCAAGATGTGTCTTAAGAAATGTTTTTTTCTTATATAAGTGGTCTCAAACTAGAGGTCATAATTTGTCCACCTTTTTATTTACCACTACATAACTGGTTAAATGTAGTAATACTTAGGACTTTACTGCTATTTGCACTTGTGGTGCCAAACTGCATTTCGTTGTCTCAGTACTACAATAAAGTTGAATCTAATCTAATATTGGGAGCCATATGTTTATGATGCATTGTTAAATATTGAATGCATGGTTAATAAGGTTTTGATATGTTAAATCATTCCAAGACAGATCTACTAATGGGAAGTTGAGATCTGTAAAGCAGAGTGCTGCCCCATACTGCAAAAATACATTTCACATACTGTTTCAAAATACATTTTGCTAAAATCAATGTGTTTGTAGTGAAGAAGACCAAGATATATATTGAACACTGGAAATACATTTTGACCATTCATCATATTTCAAATGATTCTTTTGTCTTTTGGCACAACTTGCACCATCTTTACACTCAACTAATCCTTGGGTAAGTTGGGTAAGACCAATATTTTCTAATGGGATTTACTTCTAAAACTGTAATAACTGCAGAAAGTGTTTTAATTTCCACGGATGCCCAGCAACCTTAAGCCTACATAACAATTATTGTTTTAAATACTTATTTTACACTTATTTTGCCACAGTAGCACAAAGTAAAGCTGGCTCATTTCACCCGGCTCTCCCCTACGGGACAGTCTCTCTTGGTATCTCACCTGTATGCCCAGGGGGAGAGGCTGAGGAGGTTGACCGGGATGCGGGACTTGGCGTCGGGCAGAGGTCGGCCGGCGGCCGGGCAGGTCAGGTTGAGTCTCTCCAGCGGCTCCAGCTGCAGGGTGTGGTGGAAGGCGCTGAGGACTCCGACCGAGAGCCGACCGAACATCTGCTCCAGGATCTCCTCTGGTAGGTCCAGACACGGCCGGCTCCGGGTCGCCTTCTTCTTCACCCTGCCCGCCCAGGCCGGGTCTCCCAGCAGCAGAACCAGGAGCAGCAGCAGGACGCAGATCCGACCCGGCATTCTGGCTCGCTGGACGGCGTCGCTGCTCGCAGAGGCGCGGTGTTGTGTCGGAATTTGTATCCCCATAAAAACGAGTTTCCCCTGGAGGTGTGGGCTGGTTTGTCACCTCACGAGGAACTGCCGCGGGGAAATGCGCTTAATAAATGACAAGTAGACTGAAGAGCTCGCTAACAGGTGTGGTCTCCGTTCATGATGAGGGACCTCGGTGGGAGCCCCGTGAAACGTTTCGGAAAGTCAGCGAAAACAATCCACATCACTTCATTTTCTTCCCTGGCGTGAAATCGAGGCGCCGCCGGGGGAAACGCGTTTCTAGGGGATACAAATGTTGAGATAACACGCGCAGTATCGATAACTAGACGTTTTAGTAGATTTTACCGAGTTGAGTTTCACACCGGTCGCGTGCCGGGGCAGCGTTCACTTTCCTTCCCTCCGGCTTTGTGGAAACCGGTGCGTAAAACCTAACGGGACCGATTTCACCCACCATTCAGAACGACTCCAGACCGAGCCGAGACACCGAGACACCGCCTCGCCTTTAACGTTTAAATCCTTCGTCATAAACAGATCCCAGCATGTTGAAGCGTCCCCTCGCGAGGAGCTGAGGCACGAGACGCTCGGCTCCGTCTGCTCTGTTGGCGTCATCAGAACAAGATGTTGGGCGCAGACGGTCAGATAGTTCGGTTTGGCCCAGACACCAGATCACCACACTGCAAACCGCCACGTGCATCAACCAACATTAATGTTATTTTCCAAAAAGCATGAATGTATGAATATGTCCTCCTAACTTCCATCCGTTTGACAGGACCCTACTATGAACCGATTACGCTGAAGCGGATGGTAAAGTCTATTGTGCAGGTCCAAAGCTTGGTAGAACCACAGGAACTCAAACAGACTACAGGATGTGAACTGAATCTAGAAGCAATAAAATATTGACTTTAATGATAGAAAACAGCAACAAGAACCTACACGTATATACAAAATATACACGTGTCACAAAACTTTGAACCAGAATAAATAAATACTGTATTGAAAATAAAAGCTGTGTACGAGATACTCTGAGTGGACCTAAAATAATGGAGTTTCCAGAAGATTCCTACAAACTCACACATGGAAAAATATCAACCTCTTCATTTAGTCAGATATCCTCTGATGAATGGACGTGAACAAACCTCTTTCTTTGAACTGGGAATCACTCATCACATGTGACTCAGATTTAAAGAATCCGTTGCAAGGCAAAGATGAAACAGTGCCCGAGGTGAAGAGATTTCACTGCTGGACTGTTGACAGCAGAAGTTGAAGAGACATTTTTGTTGAAATGATGTTTTCCAGCGTTATTTGCAGTGAGGTTATGAGCACTGTGGCAACTTCTTGCCTCTCAAGCGTGAGTAAACGTAGCAAATGTCAGATCTGGGTTACCCGGGGTTCAAGGTCAGGTTTAATGTTGCTGAGTCAACGGTTTCATCAGGAGAAGGCGGAGCTACTCTGGTAGCAGGTCGTCACCCAGCTCTTCGTCTGCAAAGTCGTCATCCTCCACCTTCTTCTTGGCTGCCGTCTTCGGCCTCTCCATCTGCGGCCCCAGAGGATCCACGTAGGATGCATCTACACAAGGGGAACGAAGGTTTTACTGATCGGTTATAGTACAGGTGTGTTTCAGGTCACATGTCCCCTGGTCTGCACCCTGCAGGTACACATGGTCAGGAACATGGTAATCATGCACTAGGCAGCTTCACACGTCGGCGGCTCCAAATGGCAGTAAGAGCTAACTGTTTGAAATCTAAGAACTTCAATACCCAGAAATCCTGCGAGGTGAGGTCAGTGAACTGCACACAGCAGCTGATGTTCACCAACCAGCCGGTCTGAGATGCTTCAGACCAAAGAGACGAGAGAGGAGAAGATCTAACGCTGGAGAGTCCAGCTTCCTCTGGACGGTCTAGACAGTTGGATAATAAATAGAGAGTCTCTGTCTCTGGGGTGTAGAGATAAGAGGTTTCCTCACCCAGCTCTCTCTGGCTGCTGGCCTCGTAGGGCTCATGGGAACCAGGAAGTGACCTCAGCTTGGCGCTCAGCCGCTCCCCCTTGGCGCTGGTGCCGTGGCTGCTGTGGCCGCTGTCTGCACACACACACACACACACACACACACACACACACAAAAACAACATTAGCAAATTTACTGTTTGGACTGGATTCAATCCCTGTGTTGAAGTGTCCTTGAGCAAGACACTGTTCTACATCCTCACTCACTAGTCGGCCTGGATAACAGCTGCAGCCAAGGGCCTAAAATGTAATGTGTGTGTGTGTGTAAGTGTGTGTGTTCCAGGCCGAGCTCAGATGACGGGCTGACAGGGCGGTCTGGAGGACAGACAGGCGATAATAGACAGCAACAGCCCACATCTGGCAGCCAGGTAGCCTTGGAAACTCTGCAAAGCACCAAAACAGGAAGGAGAAGGAGGCCCGATATTCCACTGTCCCACCAACATCTCCCTCAAGGCCCCACGAACTACTGGCAAACTGAGCTCCACTGGAAAATGGACTCTCTGCCTCGGCTTTTTTTTTTTCCAGGATCGTCTACATGGCACTTCTGCTTCATAATGTAGCGGGAGAGACGGTAAAGATGGAGTTGACAGAGGGGATGACATGAAGGGAGGGCTGATTGTGTGTAAATGGATATTTAAGTTTCCATTAAGAATGGCATATCAGCAATACTGGAACCTTTCCTTTCACCTTGAACGTCTGCTGTAGTCCAATAAAATCATTTGGCTCATCAAATCTTCGAGACTCAGAAATGTGCTTCGTAACCGTGATCTCAAACTGATCTGGCAGCCCGACCTGAAGCCACGCCGGTTGCAACTACACGATATCTAAGATCTGAATCCAACTGTGATGCAGCTGGAAGGTCTGCAGACTTGGACCAAACAGCATTTGCAAATAATTCTTAGTGTCTGTCTTAAGCTACTTGGAGTACCAGGTGGGCGGGGCTTGGCTCTTCAGGCCCATTCATAGTGACAGACAGTTCATTACAGTGCAGAATGGTAGCTCAGTAACTAAATAACTACTTGTAACTAAGTCAAACTTCATTTTATCGGCCTATATGGAGAAAACACCGTCCATCTGTTCTCATTTTATTTTGAAAGACTATTTGGCCTCACTCTGATGGCCTGAGGTATTTGGAATGAGTTTATCTGCACAGTGAGGGGAAAAAAACGCAAACATGAAGTGATAAAACACAGAAGAGAAAACTAATGGCAAACATAGATGACAAGTACTGGAACACGTTGGACCGTCACAGCGTCCCATAACTACTCTGTTGCTTCAGAAAATAACCACCTCCATGTGTGTCCGAGGCGCCGCTCTCGCCCACTTCAGATCAAAGAATGACGCAGGTTTGGACGTGTGAGCAAAACTAAACCGTGAGAGCGCCGCCGTCCTGCAAACCCACATCAGGTGCGGCAAAGTACGCAGACTTTACAGAAGAGAGGGAAAACTCTCAGGTATATTCAAGGTTTTCTCAAATATCCGAAAGCTATCCTCCCGGCGCCTCCCCTCCCGGCTCTCGCAGCGCTCAGTGCAAACATTGGCAGGAGGAGACGAGGCGGCGGGGAGGGAGGCGCCCCGGTGTTCCCGGCAGGCCCAGATCACAGCAGCTTGTCAGAGGATTCCTGGACCGACGTGAACGTGAAGCAGGTTAACACAACTGTTTACAATGGCCTCAGTAACCCGTGGGTTTACCCATGGAGAACTATTAAGCAGACAGTGATACTGTGTTAGTAATGAACACACCCTTCTGACAACATTACAGAGAGATCTGTTTAACCAGAAACAGAAGTCTCACTCTGAAACCTGAAAGATGAGGTGAGTTGTTGCAGGAAGAGGTTAACCAGGTTTCTGGTTAACTAAAGGTCTATCTCTGTAGGATCCTTTCTGTAATGTTGTCAGACACAGGAATAACAATCTGATCCTGTCAGTGGCAAAAACAACTTTTAGTGGACGTACTTTGATCGGCCCACTTGCCCCAAAGGATTACGTTGCAGCCATAGCAGCCTGTTTACTGCCGGCTGAGGCGATCTACCGGAGCAATTCCAAAACTTTTTGTAGCTATTTTTGGGTCTAAATGACTAATATGTACAAATAGAGCCCAGGTTTAAAAATACCAGAATTCCCCTTTAAATGTTTACATTTTCTTGATTCCTTGTGGAAAACAAAACTGAAATATGTGATGAACTGTGCAGCCCTAACATCAACATCATCTCCCAAACCTCCACACAGCCAAGACAATCAATCAGAGACTGCTGACCACAACACTGCAGCTCTCTTCTGGCCTGACAAAGGAAAAAGGCAGCAGCTTCATTTTGTTGTGAAAGAGATTTTGTCATTTGTGAATCAGCTTCGGCCAGATGAGAATAAGAGGATTAAAACACCTGAATCAACAAAACATCATCTGGCTTTTTTTCTTTGTTAAATACTCAAAGAAAATGACTGAAATAAAGGACTCAGTTGTAGTTTTCTTGCCCCAGTCCTTCGTGTACAAGGAGCCAGAAGCAAAATCCTACTGCTACTGTGGAGCTGAACTGTTACGTACCTCTCCCTGAGTCCAGCAGTGGACTAGGGCTGTTTAGCCTCAGAGTGAGAGACTGGGCAGCAGAGGGGAAGCAGAAACACAGTTAAGATCGCCAAAGGAAAGACGACGAGGAAGAGAGAGAGAGAGAGAGAGAGAGAGAGAGAGAGAGAGAGAGAGAGAGAGAGACAGAATGAAAGTGAGGCAGAGTTGTACTGTAAAGCAGATATGAGACAGGGGGAAATACAATGCCTGCTGATGAGAACCCATTTTATCACCTTCATCCTCTCACCTGCTTTGGTTTCCACGTCTGAAGGAGCACAAGGAAGGAAGGAAGGAAAGGACTGAGGATTTAACAACATCTGAACAGGGCCAGACCTGCGTGATACTGCTCAGGGAACTAAAGGACCTAACACATCTGACAGCGTTGAAAA
Organism: Hoplostethus atlanticus; assembly: GCA_034670405.1. Taxonomy (NCBI): domain Eukaryota; kingdom Metazoa; phylum Chordata; class Actinopteri; order Trachichthyiformes; family Trachichthyidae; genus Hoplostethus; species Hoplostethus atlanticus. Next base: position 1,379,290 of record JAXDDX010000108.1, on the reverse strand, counting down.
GCCTCCAGCAAGACTTCATCTTAACATATCCAGTTTCACTTCTGGCAGCGCTTCTGTGACATTAAAAAGCCCAAGCAAGTTGGGGGATTTTCTACTCTGACTGATGGAGCCGCTGGGGAGTAATGGGAGTCCTGGCAGGGCGGACTAGCTAGACACATGAGCAGGTGCCTGAACTACACGACAGGACGCTACAGGCTTTCAGCTGCACAGCGGAGATAAAGCTTGTTGGAAACTCACTGCTCCATCGGGATCGTCTTTGAAATCGCTCTGAGCTGCTGCTGAGCTGGCTTTCCAGCGCCGGAGCCAGGGCAGCAGGGACAATTTGTCCCCATTTGTTTTGGATCCAAAGTGGAAGAGTGCCTTGTTACTGCCGTGACCCCGGGGCCCCTGAACAGACTCAACCTGACAGGCCTTCGGACACTGTCAATCGCACCATTTTGCATCCCAACGGATTGCTAAATCCTTCACCTTGGAAGCTTTAGCATTTATCCTTTAAGGGGGGAGAAAGAGAGATGGGGGAGGAAGATTCACCCTTTAACCAATCGGGTGCTCTAGGGTGCTGTGATATGAAGTCAAAGCCAAGAATAGGATGCAGGAATGTAGTCAACCAAGAAGGACTCTAAATCTGACCTGTAAACGTGTCAGAACTGTCAGTGACTTGGGATTTGGATGTGTGATCCCTCCCACCTCTCCTTCGTCCTACACTAGCACTGCAGGATTTCCCAAACAAGTCCTCTCGGGTGCTAGAAACCTCTATAGCCTCCTACTGGACTAAGAAGGAAACATAGACCAATACCCATAATGCCGGCCTTCTGAGGAGGGGTGAGGGTGGGCGTGGAGGCCCTCGCTGCCCGCCAGCAGGCATGCAGGGAGAAGGGTGGTGCAGAGACAGGACAGACGTTAACAAGAAAGACAGAAGAAGATGCTGACGGCAATGATGATGCTGAGATAACGTGATGATGATGATGATGATGAACCGATCGTAACGACTTGTAATGTGTTCCTGTAGCTCAGTGGGCGTGGCACTAACACTGTCAGGGTTCGGGGGTTCACTCACCGCTGCCGGCGCTGCCCTCTCTGCCTTCTCTACGACCTCTGGCACTGCCCTCCCTCGCCGACTTCACCCTCTGGAGAGAGAGGGAGGAGGAGGAGGGGATGGAGGTGAGGGAAAGAAGAAGATGGAGGAAGAAAGAAAGATGGGAGGGAGGAAGAGATGGCAAGATGGAGCAAGAGAGTGACAGTATAGAGGGAAAATGAGGACAGAGATGGAGGGAGAGGAAGGGACAGAGTGAAAGAGAGATTAATAGAGAGTACATCACCAATCACCACAGTTTTAATCAGACTGGTTTCTCTGGTTTCTCTGGTTTCTCTGGTGCAGAAACAAAGAAGGGATCACTCCGAACAAAACAGCAGAGATCACATTGAGTTGTGCTGGCGTCCTCAGAGGAGGAATGATCTGAACAAGCATCTCTTTCTCCCTCTTCCCTGTCTGTCTCTCATTTACTCCCTCGGCTGCAACGCTGCAAAATGAGAAAAACAAACACCGGTCCAAAACCAGAAACACTCCAACAATGAGTCCATGATTAGTTCAGGATGGGTGGAAATCAGTGTGACAGGACATAATGAACCCTTTGCTCCCATCAATTCAAAATCAAAATAATGTTAAAGGTGCAATAAGTAAGATTTCTACTGCCACGGCTCAGAATTATCACAGCAAATCTACAGGGTTGTTGATCAATACTCAACATTTACTTGACCTGGAGCTGAGACAGACAGGAGGAGACCAAATCACCGATAGACAACATTAGATCTCTCTCTCTCTCTCTCTCTCTCTCTCTCTCTCTCTCTCTCTCTCTCTCTCTCTCTCTCTCTCTCTCTCTCTCTCTCTCTCTCTCTCTCTCTCTCTCTCTCTCTCTCTCTCTCTCTCTCTCTCTCTCTCTCTCTCTCTCTCTCTCTCTCTCTCTCTCTCTCTCTCTCTCTCTCTCTCTCTCTCTCTCTCTCTCTCTCTCTCTCTCTCTCTCTCTCTCTCTCTCCTCTCTCTGATGAAACATTGTCTCTGACCCCAGACACCCAGGCGTATGGAAACACTGCTTCTCTTGTTTTGTGTCCTGTCATCCATCTGGGTGACGACCCTCAGTGAGAGCCACTAGAGCTCGCTGGAGATTGGTGGATTTTGAAGATGATGCAGAATTCAGCAACTTATAACGCGAACAACAGAATGAGCCAGAACATCAGCAGTAAGGCATGCAAAGGGTCAGTCGCAGTAATATTCCTGTGACCTTGAAATGACCTTTTCAGATAAAGACAGTGGCAGGAAAAGAACTAAGAGCGAAGCAGAGGTAGAAAGGCTCGAGACAAGAGGAAAAAGATGTGGGAGAGGAGGGTGAAATATGATGAGCAGATCATGACTGTCTAGGACAACGTCTGCACACGGCTCCAGGTGTCATGTCATAGTTATAGAGAGAAATATGTAGGTTCATTCACAGTATCAGAGCCGTTATCCTCCTGGCTGTTATCACTGATCCAATCCTTAGCGGGACACTTCAACACATCGGGCCTGTTGTAATTATGCTGTAATTAAGCGTCAGGTGCCAGACCACTTTAACATGTCTGCTCTGCTAGCAGCTGTTTCTCATCAGGTTTCTGGAACGCCGGTGATCGCTGATCCATCTCGAGGCAAAAGGACGCCATGCATGTTTTCAATCAGCCTGTTCTTGTCCAGGAATGGATAGCAGGGAGCCAAGACATGGATGAGGAAGAGATGATTAACACAAGGTGATGAACACCCTGTAATATACGACTTATTGATCCAGCAGCAGAACGAAGGTTCAGAAAGCAGGTTCCAGTGCTGCCGATGAAACCTAGGAGTTTACGGTGTTCTTCACTGTGGTGTTCTTCACTGTGGTGTTCTTCACTGTAGTGTTCCTCACTGTGGTGTTCTTCACTGTGGTGTTCCTCACTGTGGTGTTCTTCACTGTGGTGTTCTTCACTGTGGTGTTCTTCACTGTAGTGTTCCTCACTGTGGTGTTCTTCACTGTGGTGTTCCTCACTGTGGTGTTCTTCACTGTGGTGTTCCTCACTGTGGTGTTCTTCACTGTGGTGTTCTTCACTGTGGTGTTCCTCACTGTGGTGTTCCTCACTGTGGTGTTCTTCACTGTGGTGTTCCTCACTGTGGTGTTCCTCACTGTAGTGTTCTTCACTGTGGTGTTCCTCACTGTAGGTGTTCTTCACTGTGGTGTTCCTCACTGTGGTGTTCTTCACTGTGGTGTTCCTCACTGTGGTGTTCTTCACTGTGGTGTTCCTCACTGTGGTGTTCCTCACTGTGGTGTTCCTCACTGTGGTGTTCCTCACTGTAGTGTTCTTCACTGTGGTGTTCCTCACTGTGGTGTTCCTCACTGTGGTGTTCTTCACTGTAGTGTTCCTCACTGTGGTGTTCTTCACTGTGGTGTTCCTCACTGTGGTGTTCTTCACTGTGGTGTTCTTCACTGTGGTGTTCCTCACTGTGGTGTTCTTCACTGTGGTGTTCCTCACTGTGGTGTTCCTCACTGTGGTGTTCCTCACTGTGGTGTTCCTCACTGTAGTGTTCTTCACTGTGGTGTTCCTCACTGTGGTGTTCTTCACTGTGGTGTTCCTCACTGTGGTGTTCCTCACTGTAGTGTTCCTCACTGTAGGTGTTCCTCACTGTGGTGTTCTTCACTGTGGTGTTCCTCACTGTGGTGTTCCTCACTGTGGTGTTCTTCACTGTAGTGTTCTTCACTGTGGTGTTCCTCACTGTAGTGTTCCTCACTGTAGTGTTCCTCACTGTGGTGTTCTTCACTGTGGTGTTCCTCACTGTAGTGTTCTTCACTGTAGTGTTCCTCACTGTGGTGTTCTTCACTGTGGTGTTCCTCACTGTGGTGTTCCTCACTGTGGTGTTCCTCACTGTAGTGTTCCTCACTGTGGTGTTCCTCACTGTGGTGTTCTTCACTGTGGTGTTCCTCACTGTAGTGTTATTCACTGTGGTGTTCCTCACTGTGGTGTTCTTCACTGTGGTGTTCTTCACTGTAGTGTTCCTCACTGTGGTGTTCCTCACTGTAGTGTTCCTCACTGTGGTGTTCTTCACTGTGGTGTTCCTCACTGTGGTGTTCCTCACTGTAGTGTTCCTCACTGTGGTGTTCCTCACTGTGGTGTTCTTCACTGTGGTGTTCCTCACTGTAGTGTTATTCACTGTGGTGTTCCTCACTGTGGTGTTCTTCACTGTGGTGTTCTTCACTGTAGTGTTCCTCACTGTGGTGTTCCTCACTGTAGTGTTCCTCACTGTGGTGTTCTTCACTGTAGTGTTCTTCACTAGTGGGTTCTATCAGTCGCCTTACAGAGCAGCAAAATATTTATTTCTATGAAAATGTGTTTGTGATGTGATTATTAGCCTGACATTCAGACTGAAAGGCCATTTGGTTTGTTTCACACTTCATTATTTATCCCTGAGTGGGCGGGGCTAGCGATTCAAGCTGGTTCCTGGCAAACACAAGCAGAGGAGATGCACCTGTTCTCTGATCTCCTTCATCTTCTCCACCTTCTTCAGTTTGGTGGCGTACTCCTGGACCTCCTTCAATCCCATGTCTGTACACAGCCTCACCAGGAAACGCAGGCCTGGACACACACACACACACACACACACACACACACACATAGACACACACACAGACACACACACAGCGTCAGTATCCTTTACACATTGATTGGTGGATCATCAGAAGTTCGTCAGAGTTTCTAATCAAATAAATTAAATTACATTCTACATTTTCCGGGAACTTGCGGTGGATGTCTTTGTACGTTTCCAGAGCTTTCTGGTAGTTTCCTGTGAAGAAGAAGACAAGAAACCACGATCAGGACAACTCACTGGATGCAAAAGGAGGAATAGTTTCATTTCAGTCCCCAGTTAGCACTAGAGAGAAGGTCTCTCTCTCCACTGGTATCTCCCTACCTAGAGTACAGTAAAGCCTTATCAAACAGGGTCTGTGGTCTGGGCTCTGCTGGCGGGTCCTTGACAGGAAGTCTAGGAACCCCTGGACTGAGTAAATCTACTTCTCCGTCAGATATTTTACAGCATCAAATATGCAGTATAAGGCTTTTACAATGGCTTTATTTCAGCGTATTAACCAGTGGAAAAGCATGCACACTCTCCACATATTTCTTGAGTACTTACTTTCAGAGCATTGTGTACTTTCAATACTTTTCCATGGGTTCATGTGCAAGTTAATACACTGGACTGAGGCCATTGGAAAGTAAAGTGGTACTGAGCTTGGTCATTCTTACCACTTCTCCTGTAACAGCTGGCCACTATTAGTTGCCACTTCACTTGGGTTGGCCTGAGGAATACAGCAGAAATACATCAGGCACAAACAGGCAGTACACACAGACAGTACACACCACACAGTACACATAAACAGTACACACAGACAGTACACACCAGGCAGTACACACCAGACAGTACTCACCAGACAGTACACATAAACAGTACACACAGGCCTAAACTGATTAAATCACAGACTGCCTATAGAGAGCTGAAGATATTGTAAATTAGAGTCTGCTGCTCCTACTACTACTACTACTACTACTACTACTACTACAACTAGTTACTTCTCCTGCTAGTGCTACTACTACTACTACTACTATACTACTACTAGTACTAGTACTACTACCACTACCACTACTACTACTACTACTACTACTACCACTACTACTACTACAAGTTACTTCTCCTGCTAGTGCTACTACTACTACTACTACTAGTACTACCACTACTACTACTACTACTACTACTACTACCACTATTATTATTATTATTAATACTACTACTACTACTACTACTACAACTACTACCACTACTACCACTAGTACTACTACTACTACTACCACTAGTACTACCACTACTACTACTACTACTACTACTACTACGACTTCTTCTCCTGCTAGTGCTACTACTACCAAGACTTCTTCTCCTGCTAGTGCTACTACTACTACTACTACTACTACCACTACTACTACTACTACCACTACTACTACTACTACCACTAGTACTACTACTACTACTACTACTACTACTACTATTATTATTATTATTATTATTATTATTAATACTACTACCACTAGTACTACTACTACTATTATTATTATTATTATTATTATTATTATTAATACTACTACTACTACTACTACTACTACTACTACTACCACTACCACTACTACTACTACAACAGTTACTTCTCCTGCTATTGCTACTACTACTACTACTACTAGTACTACCACTACTACTACTACCACTATTATTATTATTATTATTATTATTAATACTACTACTACTACTACTACTACTACTACTACTACTACTACTACCACTAGTACTACTACTACTACTACCACTAGTACTACCACCACTACTACTACTACTACTACTACTACTACCAAGACTTCTTCTCCTCCTAGTGCTACTACTACTACTACTACTACTACTGATCTGGTCAGAATAGTTTCTTGGTATTACAGAGTACAGGGTGGTATCATACTTCCTCAGGTTCTTACCAAGTTTATGGGCCCTGATGGTGAACATGCTCTCTCACCTCTAAACTTGGGAACAGTAAGATACCTGTAGATCTAAGACTGGGAGGTAAAAGAGGCTGGGGTCCAATTCTGAATTCAACTGGGTAGCGAACAGGAGTCACATGATCTGTCAGTTCTAGATGAACACTAACCGCTATACTCTGAACTAGAGCCAGACAAGAAGCGGCTTCATGGTTGGAGAAAGATCAAATAACGGCAGAAATAACTCATTAAGACAGAAGAGGATAGAAATCTCATGTAGAGAGATTTGTCATGAAGTCACTCCCACGGCCAGTCTGTGTGATACTGGATGTGTAAGATGTGGCATTTGATGGTCCTTTCTTTATGATGACCAGTGGTTACTTACTGGATGAGTGTGGCTCTCTCAAAGTACTGGATGGCCTTCTCACAGAACTGGGTCTCGATGTAATAAGCCCCCAGCCACTCAATCACATCGATGTTGGACGGGAAATACCTGTAGGACTAGACGTGAACACCATTCAATATCGCAATCTCGTGAGTATGTACCTGTGTATAGAAATAGAGCAATGGGCAGGAACTAGTGCTTCACCAATAATACCAGAGAGGGCGCTCTGTACTGCGATTCTGAGTATGGCAGTGATGCAACAGTCATCACTACAGTCAAGAACATGTTGTGTCTCATGAGCCCAGCTGATCCAAACCAACCTCGGTGGTGTTTTGACACTTCAACAGAACGGCCTATTGAAGCGGTCAGCGTCTCTTTACCGGTTGTGCTGCCCTCCACCCCCCCCCCACCCTCCACCTTGTTAATCACAAGTAATGGTTGTCTGTTGATTTGAAGTATATTCAGTATCTCCTGCTGTATACTGTTAGGGGGACGACTAGCTCCCCGCTGCTTGGGTTCATACGAGGACCCCTAGAGAGCAGAGCCGGTACCGCCAAACTGTAGAACCATTTGTGCAATAAATGGTTCCAAACTCTGGACCAGAGAGTTTCTGACTGAACCACCACATACGGTTAGTTATAGATGATGGTGACACCTGGGACTGGATTCCATGTTATATTCTGTAGTCAGTTGTGTCTTTGCTTGTCATCTTGATTTTTTTTATGTGTTTTGTTTTAGTTTTGAGTCTTTACAAGCCCCTCAGGATTCTCATTTCAACTGCACAAATCTTCTTTGTTATTGTTGTTTTTATGATTATATTTTATCACGGTGCTTTTTAAATCACTTCAGTAAATTTAGTTTGCACAGTGACAAAACAGTGAAGTATCCTGCTGTACCTCATAGTAGTACTGGAACGCCTGGGACTTGTCGCCCTCGCTGTCGTACAGCTCTCCCAGCTTGGCCAGTACCTGGGGGTCGGTGGGCGTCACGCTGATGAGCTGCATCAGCCACTCCACCGCCTGCTGGGGGTCCTCCAGCAGCTCGTAGCTGGACCAGGCAGTCAGGGGCAAGTCATGAGAAGTGGGCTGGTGAGTCCCTGGGCGTCAGACTACTGAGTTCAACTACACTGCAAATGAGAATCTAGTTCCTCCAACAAGATGTGAATTGATCTAAAAGGTCAATAATCATGGCCACTGTTCAATTTTGAACCCATCAGACCATCAGAACCATCAGACCATCAGAACCATCAGAACCATCAGACCATCAGAACCATCAGAACCATCAGAACCATCAGAACCATCACTTCATCAGAAGGATACAGGTTTGCCAGCTGGTGCATGACTTGGGCACTGTTCCTCAGAATGGCATGGAGCTTCAGGAAGCAGTCCAGAGCCTCCTCCAGACGGTTCAGTCTCTTATAGGTCAGACCTGAAAGGGGGGGGGGGGGGGTTCCATGGTACATTCAAGCCTGGCCTGAAGTAAGCTCCTTTGATAGTTATTCCTCTGAGTCTTGTAGTGTACTGTAGTGTACTGTAGTGTAGTGTACTGTAGTGTAGTGTACTGTAGTGTAGTGTAGTGTAGTGTACTGTAGTGTACTGTAGTGTACTGTAGTGTAGTGTACTGTAGTGTACTGTAGTGTAGTGTAGTGTAGTGTACTGTAGTGTACTGTAGTAGTGTACTGTAGTGTACTGTAGTGTAGTGTACTGTAGTGTAGTGTAGTGTACTGTAGTGTACTGTAGTGTACTGTAGTGTAGTGTAGTGTAGTGTACTGTAGTGTACTGTAGTGTAGTGTAGTGTAGTGTACTGTAGTGTAGTGTAGTGTACTGTAGTAGAAGTGATGCTACCTAGGTTGTAGAGGGCCTCGGTGCAGGACGAGTCATTCCTCAGGGCTTCTTTGTAGAACTCGGCAGCCTTCTCGTACTCCTGCTTGACGAACACCGTGTTGCCCTTGTTGATGAGTGCTGCCGGGTTGTAGCGGTCAGCAGTCATGGCCAGGTCAGCATAGCGGTCGGCCTGGTTGTAGTCCTTCTCCTGTAAGGGGTCAAAGGTCAGATGGGAAGCAGGGTGGCATAGTGAGAATGGAGTCCTTCAACTGGAAGGCCTTGGTTCAAGCTCCCGACAGCAGACATCTGCTCTGCTGAAGGGTCCTCGAGCAAATCATTGAATCCCTACCAGCTCCAGGGGTGCTGGTCTCTAACTGACCCTGACCGCCCTGTGGGGGGGGGGGGGTCACAAAGACCTTAGGTGGCCCACGTTTTCTCCCGCCCTCCTACAGGAAAATGTGAACTCTTAGTATCATAACAAAGCTACAACCTGATAACAGTTTCTAATCTACAGGAAGAGAGAAGTTCTCTCAGTGTTGTTGCAATTGCTACTGGACGACGATAGATGGCGATAGATGTTGATGGATGTCGATAGATTACTTAATTCCCATTTGATTCACAATATATGAACAAAGTTCTACATATTGGTGTCTATAAATGTAGATATTCCTTTACCAGGAAGTAGAGGAATGAGAGGTTGGTGGCTGCAGCGCTCTTCACTCTGCTGTCCTTCTTCTCAAATGTCTTCAGAGTCTCCACAGCCTGTTGAGAGACGTGGCAGCTAGCAGGGTAACACTTCAGATACATCATGCACCAGCCCCTCCCTCCCCAGCAGAGTTATTATGACCAGAACGTTTATTATCACTTTAACAAACCATCACATCAGCCCCCGTTACTCTCTAGCTACAGCTGGACTGATGCTGCAGGATAACCACCACCACCACTGACTGCAGGTCAGATCAGTTGGGTTGTGAGAGTAGACGTGAACTCATGAAGTTTGTTTATCCAGAGAATGTTTGCTTTCTCAGCTACATACAGTTAGAGGCACTCACACTAACCTAGTTCAACCTGTTGGCCACTGAGCAGCTACACTGGAGATGCCTTGCTCAAGGGCACATCAATGGGAGTTGTTGAGGAAGGGGAGAGGGTTAATCATTCCCTTTCCACACCCAGATTTTCCCTCGCCAGACCAACAACCACTTCTCTATCTTTGGCACATGCAGGCTTGACTAGCACTGCTACAAATGAGTCTCGTTTTCATGCCTAAAAAAACAAAAACGCTGACTACATGCAAACACAGAAACAGAAGGCAGACATACCTCGACCTTAGGCATGCAGATGGAGAGGAAACAAATGGAAAACGAGAGAGAACAGAGGGAGTGAGAGGGGAAACATTAAGAGTCTGAAAGCTCCTGAAACAGGTCCAGACAGTGAACAGAGCAACAGCTGCACAGAAACACAGCGTGGTAAAATAATGGAAGAAGAAAAATACACAGCAAAACAAACACCAGATCATATATGATGTACATATGAAGCCGCTCCAAATGTTACACCCTGATGCCGTGTGTTTTAGCCGTCTGGTTATTAGCTCTCTTTAGCTTGTAGTGCTGTTTTATCTCAAATGGCTGTATGGCATTTTGGGAAGAAACCCTTCAAATGTAATTGGTTTACACCTTCGTAAGTAAATAATGTATTCTGGAGATTTTTATTTCAAGTATTAACTTACAATTTTTGGTTTGAAATTCTGTTTTTGGCCCTGGATAGTAAGTTACTCTACTTTACCATCTACCATCTACCAGGTTGGGCTTCCTTTGGCAGATGACGTAGGTTTGCTATGTCCTCCACTGAAGTCCTTTAAGTCCTCTTCAAGCTGTTACTCTGTTTGTATGTGCTTTTCTTCTGATCATATTCTGTAACATCATAATTGATCGAGCCTGACTTAGTTAGGCCTGAAAAGTCAACTGAGGCCTGTAAGGCATCAACTGTGTGTTATAATTCAATTGTCTATCAGCCTGACAATTAAGGCCTGTAAAGGGGTATAGATATAAACTTGACTTGACTGGCCAGTGAACATCATATACCTAAGGAGTGAGGTGCATAGGTTCCTAAGTGAAGTGGTATCACTCTTTAAGTGGGCGAGAGACACACTCACCTGATTGAAGTCCCTCTGTCTGAGGTAGGTGATGGCTTTGTTGATCTCCAGATCATTGGCCAGCTCGACGTACTGAGAACTCTTCACCATGTCCACACACCTAAAAACCCAACAGACAGCGCTTCATCTACCTCAGTTCACGTTCACTGTCAAATATAGTGTACATGATCGGTTCTGTCCAACCTTGGTCCATCTGGAGCAAGTATCCAAACTGCATCTTGATTTAAGTTGCTAACAACATGTTTCAGTGTCAAGATGGTTTTGTTCGACAATAAACTGAGATGGTACATTCCTAACTGTAAGCTAGTCTAATCTATTAGATGCTTTGGCAGCTAACCAACCAGCCTTCTGTGGTTCTTTTCTATTCTGACAAAAAATAAGTCAAATAACTAGAGTGGCAGGTAAAGTTGTGATTCCTCCAGATGAAAGCATAGCCTAAAGGAGGCACAAGATCCTCTTAAAGGTCGATCATGGAGCTGAAGGATTGCCCTCCAGTGTTGAGATGCGGGGGAAAAAACAACAACGAACCAGTCGAATCCAGCGGCGAAGGAAGTCTCAATGGCCGGAGCGATGAGCTTGGCTGAGGTCATGATGAACTTCTCAGCCAGGGCTTTTCTATATAGTCAGGGAGAGAACGGGACCCAGCACATTCATGTTACATCTACCCAATAATCAATCAACGAGAATAATAAAAGATACAGAGAGAGAGAGAGAGAGAGAGAGAGAGAGAGAGAGAGAGAGAGAGAGAGAGAGAGAGAGAGAGAGAGAGAGAGAGAGAGAGAGAGAGAGAACATTGGTGTTTTGGTAAAGAGGATGGCGTGTCAGTGTATTGGTTAAGACGATGACTTCTTCTTACCGCTCTCTCTCCATCTGGTGAAGCTTGTCATTCTTAATGGCCTCGATGACCATATTTGTGCGGGTGTCATCCTTAAAGAGATCATGGGACACATTAAGAACTAGGATGCAGGACGTGGAGAGCACTGCATTCAGATTGTCCCCAGAAATTATAATTTAGATTATCGGTTGGGATGCTGTGGGCTTCGTGTAAACCCGAGTGCAGGAACAAGGCAATGCAGGTTTGTAGGCTACTAGTAGTGAGAAGAAACATGTCATTGTAACTCACATTAGAAGGAATGTACTTGTCTTCCTCATCGATGCCCAGGGGAACACTGATGAGCTTCTGCAAGGCCTTCTTCATCCTCTCCTGGTCTCCGATGGCGTAGTAGCACAGGATGAGGTTGAAGCCCGTCTTGATGTTGGGGCTCTCGCTCATGATGTGCTCGAAGGAGGTGATGGCGTCCGAGTATTGGCCCATGCAGATGAAGACCACGCCGATGTTCTGCATGATCTTGATCCTCATCTCCTTGTGTGCGTTGGAGATCTGGTCCAGCGCCATGCGGTAGAACTTGATGGCTTTAGGGTAGTTCTTCTGTTTGAAGTAGATGTTGGCCATGTTGACTTTCAACCGGCCTGGAGGGACAAAGGGACATGGAGGCTAGTCAGTCAGGATGGAAGTGTTCAGTGTAATCCTACATATCCTTCAGTCTGATGGAATAGCACAAATACCATCAATACTATCAAATTCACCATCACTTTATTTAGTACAATACATGTTCAGGAGTTTGTCTTTCTGACGTTGGTGCAGGAACATTTTCTCCCGTTTTTTTATTTCTATACATGGACACCACTTTGAAGAAACCTTTTCAGTCAGTGCACATGCATTATTATGCATCGTATAAAAGACATAATACGTTTGACAACGTTTTTTACTGGTTACTTCAGTGCTGCACCATGTAACCATAATCACGGTACAGAAAATCCTCTCTGTTATTGCTACATTACCGGCAGGATGACCCAGTCTGCTATTTTCTTGGGCAAAACAATCTGAGTCGAGGATTCATGAGTGCAGAACATGCATCAGAAAGACGAGTTGTGCTCACCTGCATTACTGAACATCTTGTTCTTCACAATGACCTGGTAGGTGTTCAGGGCCTCTGGGTACATGTCGTTATTGGCATACTGGTTGGCTAGGTTGAACAGAACCTGCATACCAAGACAAACATGCTCAGTGTTTCTTTATGAAACCACAGCAGCAGATAGTGATGGTGATATTCACTCACACTGTAAAGTTTGTTCATTTTTGCCACGCAGGCAAGAGGAAGTACAGACTGTAATGTACAACATCATCATCATCTATCAAATGGATATGAAACGGTTTTACCTCAGCATACCAAGTTTTGCTTCCGTATCTGAGATCATTAAAACACTATTCCTGCAATGTAGAGCGTAATCGAAGTTTGCTTGTTTTTGGTACACATAGTTTAAGAAACCAGCATCTAATTCGATCTATCCTACATGGCTTGTGTCCACATAGTTGAGTGGTTAAGTCTGCCGCCCACGATCAAATCCCACCTGAACTTTCTGTGCAAGAACAAGAATGCTTTGATCACAAATTGATGATATCTGGCAGAGTAAGAGTATCTGAAGGTGGATTTATCATGGCTCCTCACATAAAAGTATAGACCAGTGAGTTTTATGTGTGATTTCAGCCAGCCGAGGCTCCTTGGGCATGTCATTTCAACGTGTAGGATGGCCTGGATAGCAAATGCTATCAGTCTAGACTTTGGAACTGATATTACACCATAAAGTAGCTTGCAGAGTTACTCACAGAGTAGAAGAGGTCTAAATTGATGTTGTCGGCATTGCCAGACTGCTCCCTCTGTCTCACCAGCGCTCTCTCCTTCCTCCCGGCTTCTTTGGCTTTTTCAAGAGCCTAGAACAACATGGGAACCCACACAAAGACACACGAGCAGAATTAGCAGTAGTGATACCTACAGACAGGGTCCGACATTGAAATAGCACTGAAAGCCGCTAAGGTGACGTATTTATAGGAAAAATGTATATTCATTATTTTGTTCGGTAAAAAATATTCTTGGCAGGTAATTTATTAGTTTACTTAGTTAATTTCACACTGCTACAGTAAATACAAACTGCTATGCTGTATTGTTGTGTGGTTTTTCTGTTATTGTTTTAAGATATTTAATTCAGTGTCATGCTGGAAAGGTAGGAAGCCCTTTGGAGCTGGGAGCACTTATTGTTGTCTCTTATTGTTGTCATGTCCAAACAGTATACCAATGGAAGAGTCTGACCAGCTGTAAGGCTCCCAGGCTGTGTGCCATGCAGCTCTCTTCTATCAGGTCATTCACTTTCTTCTCCAGGATCTTGATCTTCTCCTCGGGCCTGCAAGACCACAGAAACATAATGTTAGCCAGACTTGTTTAGAGAGTGGTTACCAGTGGCTGCATCTGGGAAGAGTGACAGCCACCACCCGTCTCCCTCTGGGATTTTAATTTCTGGTGGGGAGCGTTTTCACAGTTTGTGACATGTATTAGGACAGAAACCCTGGTAAACGTATGGACTCATTACTACACACTGGGTGAATTTCAACCTGTACGCAAGCCAATAAATTTAATTGAAGTAGGGGAAAAAGCCGTCCAAAATACTAATAGTCTCATCTGTAGGGATGGGTATCGATTCCTCCTCTTATCGATGCCAAGAGGCTGCTGCTCAGCTGGATGCCGTTTGTTCAGACAGCTGCACAACAGACTTTTGGGCCTTTTGGTGTGCCATTGACTGCAATGATGTATTTTGATGTTCGGGCACTAAGGTCACTAGGTATTTTCCCCACTAACAATTTATCTAATAGAAATTGATATAGGAATCTACTCACCTGCTCTGAAATGTTGGGATCTACAGTATGTCTTTGATCATACATCAGTTTAAAGCTCAAAATCTGGTCTCTGATAATCTTGAAAGCAACGTTGAAATACAGAAACCAGTTACAACTCACGTGTCCTCATTCTTGGCTTCCAGTGGCGGTGCGGGGCCTTTGGACTGGCCCAGTGGGTCAAAGTTGGAGCCTGAAAATAGACGAGTTATGTGTTGTAAAGTAGATATAAGACTAGAGCCAATGGGAAACTAATTCTACAATGGGTGCCATGTTGATACCGTTCTCTAGAACTAAGTGTTGGTTAGAGACCACAGTTCCCTCCATAACACAGACGTGGTGAAATGCCCATCATCAGTCATAGAATCTCAAGTAGAGGGAATTGATAGCAGTGATGGTCAATTTCTGTTTATCAATGGCTCTGATTGTGACCCCTCTCAGCGCTGCTCACCTCGGGTCAAGGAAGATGTATAACCTGCTGCTCTGACTGCAGTCATTGGTCTGGCTACTCCATCCTGGCACATCACAAAGAAAAGCACAATACATACAATACATATATTACAGTTATAGCTTGGCTTAGAAAACCTGCAATGAAACTTTATTTTATCTATTAGTTTCATTGTTTGATCATGTTTTTTTGTAAATTAATTCTTAATTTAAAGGCAGTAAAGTATCCCAGTATACCATTGAATAGGTGTGTGTCTTCCATTGTTTCACCGTAAAGAAGCCCAAGCTCTCTCACCTGTACAGCTCCAGTCATCGGTCTGCCCATTGAAGAGGCCATAGGCATCCTAGACTGTAAGACACAACAGTTACAAGATTAAAGGCTAAATGTCATTTTAGGGCTCTTTACAACAATCCCAATGTGATTAGGGTTTGATTATGGTCATTAAACTTAAAGTGAAAAATGATCTGTTTAAGCTGTTGCTAACATTCACCTGTCCTTCTTTAATAAACACATTTCAGTTTGAAACCCTCTGAGTGTTCGGGATACAGAGTACAGAGACTCACCTTCAACAGTCTGCCCTCCCTGCCAAACTTGCTTTCTACCTGACAATATCAAATATCATACACACACACACACACACAAAGATGCACAACTTCAAGGCCATTACCAACAGATATCATAGCTGGAGATTTTCACCCCATTATCCGTCTGTTTAGAGAACGACTCTCAAAACTTACATTATAGCTGTATTATGCTCCATGTCCACTGAGAACATCTCCTTGAAATGCTGCATTTTCCCTCCTCATATTTAATAGACAGGATGTACTGTTGTTTGTTAAAAGAGTGCTACAAGTTCAAACTATTTCAACTTTTAGCAAAAGCATGGATTATTTTTCAAATGGGTTGTCAATATGCTCAAAACCAGTACCAGTTGCCAGGTGGACAAGGGTTTCAGCACCTTTGTGATAGATGATGTCTCATGCACAACTTATTGCATGATATTGTTGTGTATTATCTATCAATTGTTCTTGTGTCAAGATTACTACAATTGTTACCAAAAGCTAGTGTTACAGTTATTCACTATTCTAGTACTTACTCCAAAGGAAGTCCCTAAAGGCCGACCTCCAATCGCAGTGCCAGGAAACTTGGCAGTCATCTGGGAAATAAATGACATGATCATGTTCATGATGTGAATCAACAAATCAGTGAAAGTCTAGTGAAACTAGATGCCGAGATACACAAAAAATAATGTTTTTATTTCTCTGCATCCTTCATTTCCATGGAGAGTGAGAACTTTTTAGATCATCTGGGAAATAAATGGCATGATTATGTTTTAAGATGTGTATCAACAAACACATCACATGGGCATCTGAACACCCTCAACCCCTCTCTCATTCTCTCTCTCACACACACGCCCACACAGTATACAGTGGGTACTTACTGGGGGTCTTCTTCCATGACTAGTCCTCACGGCTTGCTGGAAGCCTACATCATTGTCAAGCTCCTTGAAAACAGATAACAGAGGCACTAATCACAAATCATCTTAGTTTATTTAATTGGCCAATGCAGAGACAGACAGGGCAACATCATTTACAAGCAAATTGATCATGTCAAATCACTGCCTTTGTGTTGTCTTGCCTTGCTAACCTAGCTTATATCATACAAAGGATGTTCAAATACAAAATGACTCAATT
>JAXDDX010000108.1:1197500-1357500 GCA_034670405.1 Hoplostethus atlanticus | reverse complement strand
TTCACCCGAACCAGGAACAATAGGAGGCTTATTAGAAACAGGGAAATGGTGGATAAAAAATGTGCAGAATTTTCCGCCAGTCTGTCGCAGATTTCCTGCTAGCGATAGATAACCCTGACCCTAGCCTCACCTTGCTGTTTTCTAGCGCTTTCACAATCGTTTTGTTCACCAAGGACAGGAGTTTGTCTTTAACACTGGAACACATCGACCCCCTATAACTCACATGGTGACTGACATAAATCTATACTGCCACACCATGTACAGGACCTGACATAGTGAGGGAACAGAGCAGGTCGTACCATAGACGGGGGGCTATACGCATCAGTCCTCACATTCCTCGCTTCAATCAATACATGCCTGGATACCTGTTGGTCATATTCAGTAACAGGTGAACCTACTGCGTCCCTGTAAGAGGAGAGAAGGTAATAGTCCACCTTTTGAAAAAAGCACAATGACTGATGGCACAAACATGAAACTAGTAATAGTACTTTTAGCAAAATAACACTTTTCTACCTTGGATCCTCTCTATATTTTAAATGTATTTAAAGATCTTCAAAGAACTGCAGGTAATGTCTTTATTTCCCCCATATGTAAGTGTATGGAGCATCACATGGAGGTATGCATGAATCCTGCAGGAATGCCACTTGCCCAGCCAGTTATTGCAGTCCTGCTATGGAGGACGTATGGCGTTCTGGGCCTGCCGAGGGAAGCCAGGAGCGAGCCAACCAGCTGAACCTGTCTTTCAGCAGGTTTGACAATAGCTCGCACCCCACACTCCAACTCTCCCCTTGCCCCTCCCTACCTGGACTGGCTTTCACCACCAACCAGGTGAAGAGAGAGCTGAAGAGACACCAGGGCAAAGCAGCAGGCCACTCAGGGTCTGTGCTGACCAACTGTGTGGAACACTCCAGCACCTGTTCAACCTGAGCCTGAGCCTGGAAAAGGTCCCTGTAAGGTGGAAGACATCCTGTCTGGTTCTGGTGCCCAAGAAGGGGGGCCCCACAGTCCTCAACGACTACAGACCAGTAGCACTAACGTCCCACATGATGAAGACCATGGAAAGGCTAGTCCTCGCTCACCTCAGACCCCTGGTGAGTTCATCACTGGACCCCCTGCAGTTCGCCTACCAGCCCCACATCGGAGTGGATGATGCAATCATCTACCTGCTGCAAAGGGCCTACTCTCACCTGGACAAAGCAGGAAGCACTGTGAGGGTCATGTTCTTTGACTTCTCGAGTACCTTCAACACCACACAGCCCTGCTGCTGGGTGAGAAGATGAGGAGGATGCAGGTGGAGGACTCAGACGACTCTGCAATCGTGGGGTGCATCAGGGGAGGACAGGAGGAGGAGGACAGAGGCCTGGTGGAGGACTTGTGACCCACCTACAGCTCAGCGTCACCAAAACAAAGGAGATGGTTGTGGACTTCAGGAGGACTAGGGCCCAGCCGACCCCAGTCTCGGGTCCTACAAGTACCTGGGAGTTCACCTGGACAACAAGCTGGAATGGGCCGGCAACACCGAGGCCCTGTACCTCCGGAGACAACTCTACTTCCTGAGGAGGCTCAGGTCCTTCAACATATGTAGTGTCATCTTCTTTGCGGTAATGTGTCGGGGCGCTAACACCAGGGCCAAGGATACCAACAGGCTGAACAAGCTGATCAGGAAGGCTGGCTCTGTTAACCTGGACACCCTGGAGGAGGTGGCAGAGAGAAGGATGCTGGCCAGACTGCTGGCCATCATGGAGGATGTCTCCCACCTCCTCCATGACATGGTGATGAAGCAGCCACAGACTGGTCCCACCACGGTGCCACAGAGAGCTACAGGAAGTCTTTCCTGCCGGCCGCCAGCAGACGTCTTAACGCCTCCACTCATCACCTAGCACCCTGCACTTTCATTCCCTTTCACATTCATTCACTATTACCATCCTTAACTCTGATTACATGTACCCTCCATTCACTCTGCATATTTATAAGTAGTTTATAAGTAGTAGTTTTGTTTTTTTTAGTATTTCGTTTTTTAGGCCTTTTGTTTTTTGTATTTTGTACCTTGCCTTTGTATTTTGTGCATTCTTTGATACTGCTATGCTGCTGCAACCCATGAATTTTCCTCCCAGGGATCAATAAAGTATCTGTCTATCGATCTATTTGTCATTCAAGGCCTTCTGACATTAACACACCACCACCCCTCTGACAGCCACGCCTTTCCAACACCATGCCAAGAGAGAGAGACCTGCCACTATTATGCCCGTGGCGCCGAGATAGGGAACTCAAACTGGTTGCATCCAGCTTTAAACAAGCAGAAGCAATTTCACCTTCAAAATGTCTGTCAGTGCACGTTCTCACGGCCCACTGGCGCTAATGTGGATTCACGACATCGTCTCATATTTGTATTCCTGTTGTGAGTTGTTGAGAAAAAGTTCATTTTTGTGCCGATCTGATGAAACTTGTATTTCTCTGTGGTATGTACTGATTGAAACCACAGTATCTCCAACCCCCAAGTGTTGTGGCTCTTAGTTGTGATCCTTAGTTAGGTTAGGGCTTTGGTTTCCCTGCAACCAGCCATACTCAGATGCATGTATGTCTTCATGCTAGATGAGAGCATCCACCATCCTCCAGACCCATGTGGTTGGTGCTGGGTTTTCCCTCATTATATGACATCAGGGAAAATAGAAATCAGAGGCTCTTGATTTCATTCAAGGCTTTTCCAGACACACACACACTATCGCTGCTAAACTATGAAGACTACATGGTAGGTGTGCCTCTTCATCTAGTCCTGGCTCTATTCAAGAATTAATACCTGATTTAAAAATATCCATGACTCACATGGGAGTGGCATAGTGCTACTAATCTACGCTTGGAAGGTCTGAAGCATCCATAACCTCACACAGCATTCGTTACTCGACTGTTTCTATATCCAGGGGGAAGAGGAGAGTGTTTCAAATTGTGTGACATTTAATTTAACAAAATGTCGTGTTACACTATCAGTAACTCCAGTAGTGGCCTGCACTATGATACATTTGTTGACTGTTTTTATAATGTGTGTGTGTGTGTGTGTGTGTGTGTGTGTGTGTGTGTGTGTGTGTGTGTGTGTGTGTGTGTGTGTGTGTGTGTGTGTGTGTGTGTGTGTGTGTGTGTGTGTGTGTGTGTGCGCGCGCGTTGTCCAGGAGAGTGTGTTTGAGGAGCTGGAGGCCAAGCAGAGTGTCTTCCAGGCCGTGGAGAGTCTTGTGGGAGAAGATGTCATCCTGAGCAGCTCCACTTCCTGTCTGTTGCCTAGCAACATCTTCTCTCAGGTCCAGAACCGGAGTCGCTGCATCATCTCCCATCCGGTTAGTGTCACCACAGTGCTATAACCAAGACCTCTCTCCCTATGAGTGGTGTAAGGGTTAGCATCAGTTCCTCTCAAACCACAAACATCTTAGAAATCCCCCATCATGCATTTGTCCTGCAACTATCCTGAGTTAGTACTGCATACAGGTATACTGGTTTATAACTTATCTAATTCCTGCATTGCAACACATCTATGGTTTTCTTCAGTTGGTCAGGCCTGAGAGCAGGACACCTTTCTGGAATTCAGCCTCCTATCTGCTGACCCTGACAACTAACCAGCCAACCACTGACATTCCAGCCTTATCACTGCAGTGCTAAACACAGTGGCCCTCACAGACAAGTTCAGCTTTTCTTTTATTGTCATGGGAGAGAGGGCGAGAGAGAGACTGCAATTTTGCCTGATTATAATTTTTTTTAAAACCTGAAAACAACATTTAGAATTTGTGTGCAATGTTTTTCTTAATGTTTCAGCATTCTCTGGTTGTTGTTTAAGATTAAACGGTAACAAAACTCTCATCTAATGGTTAAAAATTGTCTGATCTTGGATGTGTGCTCATTTTCGCTCTTCTATTAAAATAAGTTTTCTTTCTGTGTATCTTGTATCTTAGATACAAGATTGTCTCCTGGTAGACATAAGGCAAATAGCCAGTGGCAGTCCTGGCTCATGTGGTGCCCTAGGCCAGAACATACATACATATACTTACATACATATACAGCTATTTGTTTTAACCAGCTTGGAGTACCAGATGGGTGGGGTTAGGGTAACCAGCCATTGTTAAGAGGTCCTATTCTACTCTAAAAATCTAGCTGTCTGGTAACATGACCGTGGCTGGTGACTGTCTAGATGTGGCCTGATAGGGAGACTCTAAACCAGTCAGTAAACCATAGTCTGATGCATTCCAACACAAAGCTGAGAATGACAGGGTTAGTTACTTGTCACCACAGTACAGTGTAACAGTGTAGTAGTGTAACAGTGTAGCAGTGTAGTGTAACAGTGTAGCAGTGTAACAGTGTAGTAGTGTAGTGTAACAGTGTAGCAGTGTAACAGTGTAGTAGTGTAGTGTAACAGTGTAACAGTGTAGTAGTGTAGTGTAACAGTGTAGCAGTGTAACAGTGTAGTAGTGTAGTGTAGCAGTGTAGCAGTGTAACAGTGTAGTAGTGTAGTGTAACAGTGTAGCAGTGTAGTGTAACAGTGTAGTAGTGTAACAGTGTAGTAGTGTAGTGTAGCAGTGTAACAGTGTAGTAGTGTAGTGTAGCAGTGTAACAGTGTAGTAGTGTAGTGTAACAGTAGCAGTGTAGTGTAACAGTGTAGCAGTGTCGTGTAACAGTGTAGTAGTGTTGTGTAATAGTGTAGTGTAACAGTGTAGCAGTGTAGTGTAACAGTGTAGCAACTAACTAACTCTCTGGTTACCACAGTTAAGTGCATCATAGGAATTACCATGGTTGGAAGCCATGACTGTTTGACCATTTGACTAGTCAGATTGCATGGATGAAACTACCCATTGAATGATATGTGATTGTCCCGTTGCTCCCAAGGTGAACCCACCCTATTATGTCAAACTGGTGGAGCTGGTGCCCCACCCGGAGACAGCATCGACCGTTATGGACACCACCCATGCCCTGATGACCCAGGTAATGATCCCAGATTACAGTCCAAGTCTATCCCTTGATGCAGGGAGGATACACCATCAGTGAGCCAATATCAGAGACAATGGGCCTCATTCACAAAACCTTTCTTAAATTCTTTTACTTCCTGTCGTCAGGAGTGTGTGAACAAAGAAATTTGGTTTTGTCTGCAGTGGAGTTACAACAACCGGGGGGGAAAAAGCATCACGAGAAATTTCTGATGCTGTAACATGAGAGACATGCACCTTGGATGAAATCCTGACTTAAAGCTCCACATAGTTTCAGTTTAGTAGCTACAGGTGGATACCAGGGCACTGCCGAGCTGCCTGATAAAGGATTAGGGCAACAAGAGACACGGTCAGGTGTTCAGTCATCAGAGTTGGATTTAATTCAAGCAGCATATCCATCAGATGCTAAGCTCAGATCTCAGGCTGTGTAATAATGTTGTTGGTTTTGGCAGCAGTTTGTGTCTGCAGTGTCCAAGCACATAACAGTCTTTCAGCACAGCGGCTCCCTCTGTGGCGTAGCGAGTGCTGGCAGGGGGTCTGAGGGTTGGTCAGGGGTGTCATCGGCCATGTGGTCAGGGCGTAACCTATATCACCTAGAGACAAACTAGTTAGCCTTCCTTTCAGTCAGTGGGAGAGGAGTCATGCTTCTCCAGACGCATGGCCACACTGCCGTTCTGCAGTACCAATGAGGAAACCACATTCAGGAGGTTTGGGTTTCCTCACAGATTCATTGCATGTTATGGAGTGTTCTTGCTGGCGATTTAAATCAGACTTTTGGACAGCAGAGGGCCAGACTGGGACCTTTTTGTTGTGCTGCTCCGTGGTGGCTCCAGGGTGTTGCAGAGATCCAGATATAGACGTGCTCTCTCCTCAAGACTGCTCCAGTAACGCTGAAGGCCACACTGTCCGGTTTGGCTGCACGCTGCTGTTGTCACAATGAATCACTGTGATCAATCAGCTAAACGTGTTTCCAGTTGAGTTGCCTGTTATGGATATGAATTTGTTCACATAGGTTTGTTAAAGAACAAAGTCAGGTTAAAAAATGCCCAAATGTTCATGGAAACTTTAATAAGTACACTTTAAGATCAAATTTGATTTTGTGCACGTTGAAACATTTTGTGATTGAGGCCCAATACCATCAGGCCCAGCATCTGCAGGTCCTTTTAAAAAGTCGTAAAATATCTTAATTTGTATAATCTACATTTAAGAATTCTCCTCCAAGGGACATTTTGATGTTTATTAGATTTATTTATTTATTTATTTTTTATTTATCCTTTATTTAACCAGGGTAATCACATTGAGATTTCCATCTCTTTTTCAAGTGGGCCCTGGCCAAGAAGGCAGCATACAAATAATTTCACATATAAAACATTAAAAACAAACACAAATAAAAACAAGACAGTAAGAGTACACAGTAAAAAAATAGAGCAAGTGTCTTCAAAATTTAAATAGAAAAAGACAGAATTAAAAGCACTCCATGGCAAGCAGGTGTCCAATTTGTTCTTTAAAAAGGTCGATTCTAATTCTA
Organism: Hoplostethus atlanticus; assembly: GCA_034670405.1. NCBI lineage: Eukaryota > Metazoa > Chordata > Actinopteri > Trachichthyiformes > Trachichthyidae > Hoplostethus > Hoplostethus atlanticus. The sequence goes on along the minus strand of JAXDDX010000108.1, from coordinate 1,351,011 downwards.
ATAAGGGAATCCAGCTTCAAATCTGTTTGTAAAATGTTCCAAGAAAGTGGAGCAGCATAGCTGAAGGCGTGTTTCCCAAATTCTGTTCTCACAGTTGGGACGATATAAGATATAATTTTTTGATCTCAGATTGTAATGTCCACCTCTAGGTTGAACAAGTAAAGTGCTTAAGTAAGTTGGTAGCTGTCCAGGATGGCTTTGTATACAAACAAATACCAATGTGACTGTCTTCTTACGTCCAGAAAGAGATGAATTGCGTCATCATATGATATTGTAATATACTTATAATTAAAAACAATATAATATGTATATATATATAAGTGTTTCTTAAGGTACGGGTTGTTTCAATGAGCCTGGGTCAATAAGAGACACTGAATTACCCCAGTATGTGTCTGGGCTGGACCGTTGCTCTGTATGATAGAAATGATTTCTCTGTCCAGGTCGGCCAGGCGCCTGTCTGTCTAAAGAAAGAGATTGATGGCTTCGCCCTCAACAGAGTGCAGTACGCCATCATCGCAGAGTCCTGGAGACTGGTCCAGGTCAGTTTCTGGGAGGGTTGGTTTATGGGGTTTATGGCTGGTGTGTGGTGGGTACCATAACCCTGGACTTCTGCGTGTGTGTGTGTGTGTGTGTGTGTGTGTGTGTGTGTGTGTGTGTGTGTGTGTGTGTGTGTGTGTGTGTGTTTTTATTCCAAGCCTACTCCAGCAGTATAAAAGACGAGAGCTCCTCTGTAATAGAGGCAGAAAAGAGGAAGTCCCTTGTCAGCTTGCCTCTGATATTCCCTCCATGGTCTCCTTCCAAACGGGAATACAATGGGAGTAAATGAGCTTCAGCCTCTGATGACAAGCTCCATTACATAATCACTCATGGAGGAGATGATGATGATGATGATGATGATGATGATGATGATGATGATGATGATGATGATGTGGAGGATTAGCTGGAATCTGAATTTGAGTGTGCAGTGCAGCCTAAATTGGACTTACAGGAAAAGCGTGCACCATTCCATTTTGATTTGGGCTTCATATATCACTGATATCCAACTTACCCTGTACCTCCAACTTAATAGTACAATACAAACAAAATATGTATTTCCACTTAGTTATTTCCACTGCAGTTCTTTTTAATACAAAACGATATACATGGAAAACACAGGTACAGCAGTAACCAGTGAAAAGGTCTTCTGCAGGACACGGACAACAACACTCTTGAAATGAAGGGTTTAGAAACTGGGCTGTTGCAGCAAGTAGTAATAGGATGTGCAAAAAAGTATGGATTCCAGCATTCACAGGATCAATGTGAGATTTATGCATTATGAAAAAGGTTGGGAATTCAAAACATTCTAAAAAATCAATATTTATGCAGTATATGAGACGGTTTACTCACATTTTTCCCCCTTTTGGCGAAAAAAAGCTTTCTGAAATGTATTTCTCAATATGTCAAAAACAAACTATTTTATGATGGTTTCAAGATGGATCCATCACCCTGACTGAACCGTAACGTGCTATATGTCTCGTCATTTCTTCATGTAGGATGTTGACTAGATTATACCATCATTAAGGCTGTAATGAATTGGCTCTGCCCACCGCAGGGATGAAGAACTAAAAGAAATCTCTCATCCAGAGACTGAGAGAGGCCAAATTACGCTAATCTAGGGTTTATATCAGTCAGCTATCTCCCTCCCCTCCCTCTCTGTCTCCGTCAGCACAATACAGCTACAGTGGAGAGCTTCAGTCTCTTGTGTCTCTTCTGGGTCCTGCGGTGGAGATGTGGAACAAAGACTGGTCCTTTACAGCTCAGTCAGCATCCTGTGTCCTTGGCCTCGGCACTACTGTACACCTGGGTTACAGTGTGCCAGATGCACAATGACCAGACTCACACACACACACACACACACACACACACACACACACCAATACTATTCTCAGCAGAGATGCAAGAGGGCGAACCAGAGAGGAACAGTTGACTTGGTTGTGTTTTAGTATCTGGTTGGTTCAGGTTCACACTGACCAATCACAAGCCAACCAGAAGTCCCATGACTCCCCAGCAGCTGGTTGATTGGTTGAGTTTTGGTAACCTGTCATCCCACCAGGTTAGAGAGTCCAAACCAACCTGGTTCCAGTCTGTCACTTGATCTACCATGATGGACTTGTCTGCTCTTCTCTGGTGTTCATACCAGTTAAGAACACATGAAGAAACATCTGGACATGAGCATCAGTCCAGACTGAGGTTATGCTAGGCTTTCCAAGCACGAGGAACTGCTGGCTATCAGATGTCAACACCCGTCTCCTTATACCCATAATCCCTTGTGTTTTGGGGTGGTTTGGATTACGTTCTCACTCCTAACAAACCGCTCTTCAGTTCTCTTGAGACATTTCCAGGCATCTCTGTCAGTTATTTGGTGTCACCAGAGTTCAAATATCGTTGTTGTCAGCTGGCCAAACGAACCCAACTAGAAGAGGAAACGCTGAAGAGTTGAAATAAAACGCTCTGTAAAAGGCTCGGTGTGAAACCACCTTCAGTTTAGGTTCATTTTATTTGCACATACAGGTGACAAGACAAGAAACCGAGACCGGTGAAACCAAATGACACCAGGAGTCAACATGGAAGAGAACGGCGAGCCTCCCTAATAGAGACCACTGAAGAGTCTCAGCTCCTCATTCCAACATGAGTCTGTCTACTTTTCAGTGGCCTTGCCTTGCAATTCAACATGCCTCAACTTTTGCCGTGCGGCAATAATGCGAAAATAGTCCGCAAGACGGGCTGTCAGGGCAGCGATGATAAAACACTCGGTCCTCCCTAGCAGGACGGCATGGACCCACTGCCTCCCTTTCAGAAGGGGCTCCTCATCGTCTTGGTCAAGAGCGATCACTTAATTTCTGTCTTAATTTCTCGTGGTAGCACCCTGATACGTCCAGAGTCCCTCCTGATGCTGCTTGCTGGCTGCTGCCTGTTTGCGTTTCCTCGAGAAATCATTCGGATATTAGAAGTTTTCGCTCTGCTTGTCTGTAGTTTGTAACTTTCACTTTCCAGGTAACGACCAAATGAAGCACTAGTTGGCAGCACACACAATAGGACTCAAATGATTAACTGCATTGCTTTTAACTGTTTAACCATTAACCTGTCTAACTACTTTAAATGATGAATTCTTAAAGGCAGGATGCTCCTCAGACTGCTCCTCAGTGTGACGTGGATGTTTGCGTGTGTGCAGCTAGTTAAGTGACTGATGAGGTGTGTGCTAGCAAATTACCGGTTTATTAACAACCAGTAAGATTCATGCTAGGTTACACACACACACACACACACACACACACACACACACACACACACACTCAGGCTTGATGATGAGAATACGGGTTCAACCCATATGGTATATCTTTAAATTTGACCATTTTCCCTTAAGGCAGAGTGAACCCCCCCTCCCCAACGAATCTCTGAGATACATTACCGCCTTTAAGTGAAGAAAGTTAATTTGGAAAAAAAAAAAAATAATTGAACAATTAAATAAATAAAATGTGTGCAGAAGTTTTAAGAGTGTCTGTATGGTGTGGGGGGGGGGGGGCCTCCATCAGAACGGCAGTGGACGATGATTTGAACATGAGAAACCTCCCAACCTCTCCTCAAGCCAGAGTCCAGACTGAAAGACTGAAACTTGATGTTGAGTGTTCCTCTTTCAATAAAAGCATTTTGGGAACAGCAGTGATTTATTTTTAGAAGAGGTCATCTGCCGTGTTGACAGGCTTCAGACCTCCAATCAGAGGAATGTACACAGACCGTCAGAACAGGCTAGCCCGCTGGATTAGCTCTATACCTCTTTAAAGTCAGTTACTGTGTTAACTAGCGTGTTTTTCAGGCAGTGGTTTTACAGCTTTGATGTGGCGTCGACTCCAAGACACTTCAATGAGTGATCGCTTGAAAATGTCACACAACTATTTGTGTGATTGTACATGTGTCCTCTGATACACTGACAACAGGGGGTGTGGAAGCAGGTTTCTTTTTCACAGTGGCAGTAAATTTACAGTGACATCATGGTTGTCTCTCCCAGGCTTCTCATGCTAACAGAGAGGGGAGGGAGGGAGGGAGGGGAGGGTTCGGGGGGTTCAGGAGCTCATCGTCTCATTCAGCGCCACTCCCACTTGCCACAACTAGTTTGGTAGCAAACTGAACCTGGCTCAGATTATAATTTGAAATGATTGTACTGTGAGCAAATTCATGAAATGGAACGTTAACACTGAAACCTTTTGAACTTTTTTAAATCTTTCAGCTTTCTAAACGGCCTCCAACTTTCCTAGACCTTCCTACTGTGTAAACCAGGGCTGTTAGATTTCCAAACTCACAACAAGGAAATAGTAGTTATAATTATTTGCTTATCTAGTTTTAACCAAGTGAAATAACTGTATTCTGGTATAACATTGCCGCAGCTTGGAATCACTGGGATGTACCACAGATCACTCCAGTGCTGTTGTCAAAGCCGACACGTTACTGAGCATGTGCTCACTGAACAAAGTCCTCTAAAGATTTACGTTCCTCCGTGTCCCTTGAATGACCCTGCAGTCCCAGAAGAGACTTTAGAGAGGGACGTCTTGGTTCCCAGGTGAAGCCAAGAGGGTCGGCGGTTCAGTGAAAGTCCTTGTGAGTTCAGTCAGTGCTGCAGCAGCCGTGGCCACTGAGTCACGTTTCACCGGCCCTCCGATACTGAGAATGCATGTTGGTTTGAGTTCAGGGAAGTGGAGCGGAGAAGGCCTCGGTCCTCGCCCTCCTGGCGTCCATACATCCACCATGTGATATTTGCGTCTTCACACAGACCCGTGGAGACGCAGGCACATGCCTACATGACATTCCATATGGGGTTTGGACCGCTGGCTAGCTTACACCCGTCGAAGCAAATTAACCCCGAGGGCACCCTTGGGTCCTAGCTGACAGAAATGCCACATTGCTGTTACCAAACTTTGACCTGGGAGGAGCTGCAGCCCAGCGGTTTCTCTGCAGCCTGGTGGGGTTGTTTCCTTTGATACTGCTGAACTTCAGCTTCATTTCATACCACCTGAAGCTGTTCAGGATGAAGTGGAATGGAAGACACATCCAAACTTTGTTCATTTCATCAAATTTCTAGAAGAAAGACAGGAAAGTCTGTTGATTGTTTTAGTTCTTTCCTTGTAGTTTACTTGTGTAATGGTAACCCATAGAGGCAGTGGTGATGAAATACAGTGATAACAGTACGGGAAGGAGAATGGGAAATCTTATTGATAAAGTCTTATCACTGTCATGGTGTCAACATCTCTGTGCTTGTTGTTCTGATCAGATTTCCTCCTCTGGTACTCGGGGTTCGCTAAAATGCACCAATGAATTTGAATTATCTTCCACGGCAAAGTTGAGGAATGTTGTCAAAGCTGACGAACAGGTTTGTTGAACATTAGTCACCGTCAGATGTCAAGAGACAGCAGGGCTCATTATGCAGGCAAGAGAGAGTTGAATCAGGTCAGATATCTGGGGCAGCAGGTCTGTGTACTATTAAGGCTTTATTGCTGTTTGAGCCAAGAGCAGGTGAACCAGCTGAGGCCCCAGACTGACATACCAATACCACTGAGTTAGCAAGCTAGAAGAAGCTAGAAAAAGAGCCCTTGCCTTTATATATCCCAAACATAGTAAGTCCCTGCGGGGTGTGCCAAGTCACACTTTGGGAATCCGGTGCATTCTGGTTTGGCCTCTCACCAAGCCAGCCATGCATGAGTAGGGCAAGGCGTCATGAATCTCTTGGCTGCCACTCAGACCTCGTGAGTCGGAGACACCTGTGTTGAGGGAAACACCAACACAAACCACGCAACGCAGCTGGTGTGACGCAGTCAGTCGGGTTATTAAGGAAACGTGGAGGAGGTGCGGTGAGGAAGTGGAGGGAAGTGGTGGAGATCCAGGGAGGTGAAGCTAGGAGGTGGAGGGCAGAGTTCAGTGATTAACACCTTTCACAGTGTGTTATGGTTTGTCTTGGTCCAGTAAACCTTTGTTTGCACGTTGACAAGATCAAAATAGACTTATGGATGAATTGATCCACTCTAAGACATTTCTGTTGTATTACATTGTAAGTAGAGCGTGACAGGGTTACTGCCACAAAGGTCATGACCCCGAGGACGCCACGTCAACTGTCCTTTTACACACATAGTAGTGGTTGAATGAGGAGGTTTTCTCAATGTTCCAGCCGGTGTGGAGATTAAAGCCCCTGATCTCCTGGTAACAGCTCACCCAGCGTTCAGACGGCAGATTAAGTTTATTGATACAGCATCACTCTCTGGCGCTGATTGAATGAGCTGTGCTTTTACTTCAGAGTTGTATGAGAAGGGTTACACCAGGCAGACCGAGAGAGTTAGGAGTCATAGTTGAGAAGCAGGTAAGCTGGCTGGCTTGTTTTAAACCTTTTGTTTTACTAAGGCTCTGTTCACACTGCAGCTGGAAGTGTCCCCGTCATGTGACACAGATGTGATGTTTTCTAATCGGTGTGAACAGAAAAAGAAGCTGCACGGAGTTTCATCTGTTCAGTTCTGATCTGGACCAAATGCAGGTGTGGTGCAAAATCAACAACACACAACAATGGAAAGTATTTGGGGAGACGCCTCGGTTCAGCCGAAGCCTGTAACCGAAATGTGTTGAAACAACGGGGAGGAGGTGCAGGAACTAAACTGGATGTGACGTCTCTTCAAATCACTGGCAGTTCAAGTTGGAATCACATGTGAGTTAGAAGAGACTCAAACAATCACACATGAGCGGGTTTTCAGAAACGAGCACGAAGGCCTGTGGTGTGAACGCAGCACACACACACACACACACACACACACACACACACACACACACACACACACACACACACACACACACCTTTGAGTCGGGGCCAGCAGTGGAAAGCAGAGCAGCTGAGAAAGCCGCTGTGATTGCGGCGGAGGAAAGACCTCTTTTCAGCGCCCGCCCCCGCCCAGCGCCGCGCCACGCTCGGATAACGGGCCCGTTGTTGGACACCGGACCCAAACAAAGACGACCCTGTCCCCCCCCTCCCTCTCCTCTTGCACGCCCTACTCCCTATATCTGTGTCTGAGCTTTGATTTCCTCCCCGGTCAGCCAACAGGTATCTCTAACCCCCAGATATCTGAGCAGGGTACCCCCCCCCCACCACATCCCCTCGGTCGCCCCTGTTTCCATCCCTCCCTCTATCCTTCACTCTCTCTCTTCACTGTAACCTCCACATTATTCTCAGGACACTGAATTGGCTGATTAGGGAAACCTTATACGGTGGGAGTCGGTTTCTGATGGGCTCAAAGGGACTCGGTTTGGTCCCAAGTCTTGTGGCTAAAAAGGCTTGGACTCTTTCAAGCCGCCAGCGATGACATTTCTACTTCCTGGAATGACATTTTGAGATTGTCTTTGTCTTTGTTTCCTAGTGGCATTAGGTTGTTGTTCCTCCTACCAGGAAACATCTGAATCCTCTAGCTCAGTGGTGTCCAATCATGTGCCACGGAGGGCAGGTGATGTCACTGGTTAGTCTCCTCTCTGGTTGAAGGTGTTAACCAGTGACATGACCTGCTGTAGTGTTTGGTTGGAGTGAAAACCTGCAGACTCTCGGCCCTCCGTGGCTCATGATTGGACACCACCACTAGCTGAACTCTAATCATGTGTTGGATTCAGAGATCTAGTGATTGATCTCTGAATCCTGTCTTGACCAGATGACACCACGTTGATTGAATGGAACAGAATGTATTGATCTGTCTGTCTCCCTCTCGCTCCACCAGGACGGGGTCATCTCAGTCAAGGACATCGACCTGGTGATGTCAGAAGGACTGGGGATGCGTTACGCCTTTATAGGTCCCATGGAAACCATGCACCTCAATGCTCCTGCAGGTAATGTAATATATCTGCAAGCGGGTTGGAAGGGTTTTTGATCAGTACCAGTGACTCTCTGGCTTTCAAAACTCAGAACAAAGATGAAACTTATTTAAAACACAATCTGAAATTTCAAAAATACATGGCCGTCTGTAGAAATGGTGTATGTGTGTTTTCTTGAGAGAGAGAGAGAGAGAGAGAGAGAGAGAGAGAGAGAGAGAGAGAGAGAGAGAGAGAGAGAGAGAGAGAGAGAGAGAGACACGTCAGGTAGATGGGGAATGTCAGAGGGGGGTGTGAAACCCAGGGGGGAGAAACGAGCTCCAGGAGAACAAAGCAGTCTTTTGATCAGCAGTGATGAATGCTCCCCCCTCTCCCCCCTCTCCCCCCTCTCCCCCCTCACACCAGTAACCCAAAACCAGAATCGCGGCCTTCAAACCAGTCGCCAGCTCTACCCGTTGTTACAGTGGCCGTGCCTTTTACTTTTTTTAACAGAGTACTTTGATCATGTAGTCCAAAGAGACCTCGAGTCATAAATTACTTGAGTATATTTATTGAAGCTGAGCTCAGGAACAAACAACCTAAACAAATCTACAACCGAAACTGAACAAATGAACTGTTAAAGGTTTCTCAGAAAAAAGAGTCATGGCGTCAGTATTGGTTCACACAAGCAATACAATACATATAGGTACATCTCACGTAAGTACCTCATTCATATAGGTACATCTCACGTAAGTACCTCATTCATATAGGTACATCTCACGTAAGTACCTCATTCATATAAGTACATCTCACATACTGTAAGTACCTCATTCATATAGGTACATCTCACATACTGTAAGTACCTCATTCATATAGGTACATCTCACATAAGTACCTCACTCATATAGGTACATCTCACATACTGTAAGTACCTCATTCATATAAGTACATCTCACATACTGTAAGTACCTCATTCATATAGGTACATCTCACATACTGTAAGTACCTCATTCATATAGGCACATCTCACATGATACTGCAGCAGTTAGGATCACCTCACACCAGTACTAGAGATGTGTACAACACAGTCCTATTACTCAGACAGGTTCGGATACAGTGGTTAAGACATCATGTCTTCCTCCCAGTCCTTCAGTCCTTCCCATCAGATAGCAGCGCACTCAGGCTCTCTGTCTCTCTGCTCTGCCTCAATGACCCGGTGTTTCCAGACCGGTAGAGGAGGAAGAAGAGCGTCACTCTGAAACATGAGCTGCAGCAAACCAAGCTTTGTTTTATCCCTGACTGTTTAAAGGCGCTACGTGTAGCATCTTAACATCAATAAGTCATTACCACATTCATTTTGAGACATTAGTATAGTACCAATAGAGGCTGCCAATCATCTCAACCATGGTCTCGTTTGTTTGCAGTAATTGTATCACCATTAATTTGATATATTGACTGAAAGTGCGACACGTAGCACCTTGACGCTAAAAGACAGACAGAGAAAGAGAGATTACATGGCAAGGAAACAACGGCTGTAAACACTTGAGGTTCCTCCCACACAAACCCTGTGAGAGTTTGGTTGGAGGTAGATGGTACTTATCACACTGCTGTGTAATCTATAGTCCATACAGCCCCACTGAGGTTCATGTGAACACTCAAAGTTCAACTTGACTATAAAAGTGATGGTTACATTTAGACATTTTAAACTTTACAAACTTCTGATCTTTCTCGCTAAATCAAGTAAAAAAATGTCATATCACATCTTTGGTCTGAAACTTCATCTCACTAACTACAGCAAAACAGCAAAACAGCAAAAAGTAGAACTTTTCAAATGAATTTTCAGTTTTATAAAATGATGGACGTTCTGGCTGTTATTTGAAAGATTGGTGATCTTTGGTGTGAAACGGCATCTCACTATGATAGAACTATTTGAATGGACCTCCTGATCTCCTGGTAGATCTGGTCAGGGAGTGGGTCTGCAACATTTCGACCAGTCAGTGATTTCTCCACCTCCTTATCTCCTCAGGGATCCACTCCTCATCGGCTGTGCTTGTATCACAGGAATGTCAACAGACTGGCCCTCTTTATGATCGGCTATGTCTAATGATTGGTTATTCAACGTTGCCTCATAGAAACCGGGAACACAACATCATGTGTTGCCATGTTTGGCTGAGTGTTAGAGGATGTTTATTTAAAGGTGCTAACCGTAGCATTTTAGCATCAATCAGTCATTAACACATGAATTAGGAGGGACATCAGTATAATCACCGTAAACCCACCAGACCACCACTAGCCTGTCAGAAAAAGAAAAAGAGTAGAATAACAGTTCCCGGCCGAACCTTTTCATACTTTTTTTGCTGGTAGACCGTTTGACCGCTCCGTGGAAAGGAATATTCTGTTAACTGGTGTAGTCATGGCAACAGGGAGACTCAATCACAGGGTATCAAAGGTTCATGTAAGCATCTTAACCTAAGTTAACCAGAGTATGGCCAACAGCCGGGCTAACATTAGCCATTGGTCGCTCAGTAGTTCAAGCAAGGCACTAACACTGCCAGGGTTAGGGGTTCCATCGCCCCAGGCTATGACAACCCTCATGGTCCCGTAGGGTGCTTTGGATGAAGGTCCACTACATGGCATGTGTTGTGCATGTGAAGCAAAGGTTAGGAGACTCATGCTATCTGCCCAGGATCTGAAAAGGTAGTCTGGACCATTCCTCCTGCAGGTTTGGAGGACTACCTGAAGCGGTACAGAGAAGGGATGAGGAGGGTCCTGACCTCCTTTGGACCGGTTCCAGAGTTCTCCGGTGAGGCGGCGAAGCGCATCAATGAAGTAAGTTTGATGATGGTAATGGGTCGACCAGGCTTTAGCTGAGGGTTCAGCCATTCAGACCGCTGTGTTCACCAACAACGGTGTCTTCTCAGAGTGCCTTTGTAAAATGTAATAGTTGTACATTGCATTCACAAGCCTTCAGTATTTGCTTATCCGTAGCAGATGGGATCTTATCACTTCATGTAGAACCAAAACAGATTTGATCACTATCACTATGTAGAATTTCTATCTACTGATTCACTCCAATGTTCAGGACTGGAGCGTGTAGTTCTGGGTGGCTGAAGGTCAAGCGTTCCTCCTGACCCCCACGCCTCAGAGCTAATGAGGCGTTACTCAATCACATGCTGTCGCAGGCTGTTTAAATGTTAGCCACAGAAGGTCATCCAGCGAGGACAGAGCCATGAATCATTCAGACTGTATTTATACTACCTGCTACTTTGAAGGAAACCTTTCAGCCAGTTCACATGAGTTGGTAGCCGGTGTATAAAAGCCTTAATACCCTTGAAGACATTCTTTTTAATCTTTATTATCTTTATTAGCACCACCCTGCTCAACCACTGTCTTCTACTGGGGGCCGTGTCTGTTCAGTTCTTTTAAGACGCCCAAATTGTACGTACAAAACACTTTCAACCCTTGCCATCTCCAAATCCTCTCTTCCCGTCTACAGGAGATGTGTGAGCTGATCCCCGGTGACCAGCAGCATCTGTCTGCCAGGAGGGAGAGGAGGGACCAGCTCCTCATGGGTCTGGCCAAGCTGAAGAAGCAGGACTGAGACCAGCATCCACGGGCCTGCAGTCAGGAGCACCTGAGATTAGCTGCTGACTCAGGCCAGGATTCCCCTGACCGTGCATTTCATTATTATCGGCACACTTTCATAATTTGTTTTTGGGGATAATGTTAGGACATTTCTGCTGAGGTTACAGTGGAGAGAGTCAGGGAAGATGAAACAGAGAGAGGACAACATCTGCCAAGAGTCTTGAACCGAATAGTGACCCGACAAACCGCAAACCGTTGGTTTACACAGCAAAGTAGGACTAACAACTAATTCCTGCCTATTGGAACATCGCTGCCCTGACTCCCCTCCTGAACCTCATGTTGACCGGGAATGGGACCGGTGGCAATAATCATATCAATCACTTTTTGAAATTCAAGAGGAGCACAGATATTTGAGCGGGGTCGTGGTGAGGTCACTGGAGGAGGCATGTGAACATGAATGAATGACTCAACATGTGATGTGGCCGGTCAGGCTACATCAGTGTTCACATCCAAACAGCCTTACAGGACTGTCACAGCAGAGTGACCGTACAGTGCAGCGTGATCCAGATGCCCACCCTCTCTGCAGACCCGTGAAACAGCAACGTTAATATATTTCACAAGCTTACATGTGATGTTGTTGAGTTAAATCAAGCTTCCAATATCTTCTTCCCATATCTTTATTTTAAACTGTGAGCCGAAGCGATCTCAGGACATATAGCACGCTGTGATGAAGGGGTCATACTGAGTGCTATACACCACACAGAATACTGTGAAAACGGGAATGACTTTTTGATTAAATGATGATGATGAAATCCTCCATTTATATGATTGTTTTATGTTCAATATTACTATTTTCATTAAAGAAAAAAAACTATGAATAAATATAGTTTCCTGTTGTGAGTCTCATTGGAGTGGACTCTTCCTGAATCCCATGACATTATGAAAGGAGACATGTCATGAGTATGACTGAAGGCCTGCTGTGAAATTGATGCTCTCATGTTGTAGACTTCATTTCACAGTGGAGGCTGACCTGTCAGTGGCGGTCCCATGACCATGTACAGTACAGTGTGGCCTGGATCTGTAAAACTGGGCTTACTGTTACAACCCATAAAAAATACAATCCACGTAAACCCAGAATGTGTTCAGAGATGTTTTGTATGTTTCAAAGTATCCAAAACAATGGCCTAAAATGTATTAGTACATGTAGATGCCATTCATTCAAAATACACTTTGGATATAGTTGCATATGTTTGTTGTGATGGAGGTTCGTATTCTCTTTGTTTTATTTATTGATTTAATTCTTCAATATTGCAAAGTAATTCATTATTTACAGGCAATTTACAAGAATTGTCCCGCGGTCTGCATGCTGTTTCAGAGGCTCTGCAGCTCTGCAAAGAATACAATTCTGGAGGAAACACTGAATCCTGGTAGCTGTTGACGTGAAAATGTTCAAATTTAAAGATATTGAATATCGGCACAAAACATCAGTTATCAGCAGCTTCAGCAGAAACATATTGGTATTGGTATCAGCCTTCAAAGACCCATATCACTTTTGTATGTTAGCAACAGGCATAGGAATGAAATGAAAGAATAAAATGTATTTCCAGTGTCCAGAATATATTTCAAATGAATACACCTAAAAGTTTTGTCAATGTTTTGTATATTTTAAAAGTTATTTTAAACATATTCTGAAGAAGATCGGAGTACATAATGTCTAATAGAGTGAAATAAACAGAGGCACCGTTCTAGTTTTAGTACTGGAAACCTCCAGATACTAAATCATTACATGGCGACTAGCTAACAACATGGTAGGGGTTGAGTAGAAGAAGAAGACAGGCCAGAGCCGGTCCTACTAGGGATGGGTGTCTCTCCCATGGGTGTCTGGCCCCACCCTCATCTTGGCCCCTCCCCCCCACAGCAGGGATGAGACTCCTCAAAAGACTCAGGTGTGGCCCTGCAGAGTCCACATCCTCAGCCTTCAGACCAGACAACCTACAGCGTGACGCCGTCCCCACCAACCTAGCTCTGGAATTTGGACTGGGAGCATTTTTCTCCAGACGGCAAGCAGAGGATTAATTGGCTTTAACTTCATGGAAAGCTGCTGGTATTAATTGGAGATAAGGGCTGCAGAGACAGGTGAGTTCTTGTTGTCTCCTGGTGTGATTCGAGTTTGGTGAACTCACTCACCCTCATTTCAGAGTAAAACTAACAAAGATGAATTGTGTCAATAAGGGATTTTGCTTTTTCACAATAAACTTATGTAACCATTCAAAGAAAAGTTAGGCCATGTCAGAACAAATTAATTACTATTTTATTTTTTATATAAGTTAAAAGAAAGAATCTTTATACATTTCTTCAACATAAAAACCTAAAATCAGAAAGAAACTGTCCAGATTTACATTACATTACATTACAGTCATTTAGCAGACGCTTTTATCCAAAACGACTTACAATAAGATTTAAAAAGAAAGACTTTTATAATGGAATACATGTAATATATATAATTTATAAAGTAGTTGCTGATCTGTGAAAAGAAAGTTTGCTTTTAGACCGAGAAGAGAAGGGAGGAAGGATCCAGTCACAGAAACCGAGTGACCAGAGACAGTTTAGGGTTATTTAGAGGAATGAGAAGAAGAAATGTCCTGTTGTCAACATGCTGCTGGTCTGGTCTGTTTAGGTCCTATTTACTGGAAAGACCACATAAGGAAAATGCACAGCCCATAAAGAACAGACTGCATGTACATTAATCATTTCCCTCTTCCTTCTATGTGCTGCTGATTTTAATTCTTTACCAAACTGAGTAATAATTAACTATTAATAACTAGATAATATTAGTAATTAAGACATTGATTACTAATATTATACTAATATTATGGTGGGTTCTCTGGTAGCAGCAGGTTAAGGTACACTCCATGTACCAGTAATGTTGAGGGTTTGAATCCAATTCATTACAAATATCTCACGTCATTCTTCCTGTTTCTCCTTTCTTTCATGTCTCTCCTGTTCAATAAATACTATTTATAAAGGAATGAAATTACTACTAGGTCAGAGGTCAGGGTCGGCTAGAGCACCCTGGAGCCGGTAGGGATTCAGTGTCTTGCTCAAGGACACCTCAGCAGGGCGGATGGTTGAATGTCCTTGAGCAAGACGCTGAATAAGGTTTTCTAGGCTGCTAACCCTCTGTTGAACTCTCCACAGGTGATCTAAGCCTCCGGGGTCCTCATCACCACCATGACTTGGGGGGCGCTGTACGCCCAGCTGGGCGGCGTGAACAAACACTCCACCAGCCTGGGAAAGATCTGGCTCTCCGTGCTCTTCATCTTCCGCATCACCATCCTGGTTCTGGCCGCCGAGAGCGTCTGGGGTGACGAGCAGTCGGACTTCACCTGCAACACGCAGCAGCCCGGCTGCAAGAACGTCTGCTACGACCACTTCTTCCCCGTGTCTCACATCCGCCTGTGGTGCCTGCAGCTGATCTTTGTGTCCACGCCGGCCCTGCTGGTGGCCATGCACGTCGCCTACAGAAAACGGGGGGATAAGAGGATCATGCTGGCCTCCAACGGCACCGAGAAGATGACGGCGAATGACCTGGAGGCGCTCAAGAAAAGCCGCCTGCCCATCACGGGCTCGCTGTGGTGGACCTACACCTGCAGCTTGTTCTTCCGACTCATCTTCGAGGGCGGGTTCATGTACGCTCTCTACTTCGTCTACGATGGCTTCCAGATGCCCCGGCTGGTGAAGTGCGAGCAGTGGCCTTGCCCCAACAAGGTGGACTGCTTCATCTCCAGGCCCACGGAGAAGACCATCTTCACCATCTTCATGGTGGCCTCATCGGCCATCTGCATGGTGCTGAACGTGGCCGAGCTGTGCTATCTTATCGTCAAGGCGCTCATGAGGTGCTCAGCCAGGCGGCGCAAGAGGAACCACCCCTACATCCACGCCGACAGCGTGACCCCGGAGAAGGCCCTGCTGCAGAACAAAAAGAACGAGACGCTGCTGTCGTCTCCCATGGATTCGTCCAGCGACAAGACCGCGTGATGAAGGAAAGGAATCAGTGGTGCGGTGGAGCAGACCGGCGTACTGCTGAGGAGAAGGCATGAACTGTAACTCCCACCACCCGTAATGGTTTTAACATGTGTCTGCAGTATGGTAGTTAGACTGAAAAGCTGAGCATCCACCAGTCTTTCTCGGCAGGGTGGAACAGCATTTTATGACTCTTTTGAAATGATCACAAATGAAATTAGTCCGGGCAAAGAAGTAGTCGGGGTAGCCAACCTTGTCTGTTCACCTGTAGGGGAATCACTGTATATTCTTATTGTCCAGGAGACAGAGGTGGGCATGCCCTGTACACCTGCACGTGTCCTCAAACACACCACCGAAGGCAGTCTGCTGTTCTTTCCCATTAGACACCGATGCACAAAACACAGTTATGGACCATGCATTAGTGCAATTGTAACACTGGTAGAAGCTCTGTCAGTGTTTATTACTGTGAGACCAAGTTTGTATTGTGCAGAACAAGAAGCAGCCAGATCAAGAGAACTGATCAAACAAACCCCCGATTCTGTCTGCTTTAGTATCTATGCGTTTGTGCACCTTTCACACTTTAACAAATATCACCCTGCTTGCCTTACGGGAGAAATTGATTGACTTTGATGAAGTAGTCAAGAATTGTGTCTTAATTTATTGATCAGTTTGGAGTTGCTTGATGTAGCTACTGGTTGTGCTGGTTGGTCAGGGTTTCAGCCCAGAGACGTATGGGTCTACACTGACATCTAGTGGTCGGGCGTGGAGCCTGCAAGAAAACAAAGGGCTTTCTTCGAGGCCTGGAGGTTTTAGTGGAAGGAGAACTACTGAAGTGGTGAAAAGTGAAGTAGAGAAAAGATCAAAGTGCCTTTCTGGTTTCCTTTATTGTCTAGTTTACAAGAGCCGATATTTTAAATGTGCGTGAGAGCAAAAATACATTTGGGAACAACAGATCTTGGAGTTTTTATGATCCTGCTGTATTGAATCGAGTGACTGCAGCAATGAAAAACCAAATTGTTTTATAGTGAATTTCTATAGTGCTAGATTTTGTACATTTTCATCAGCCTGCTACTAAGAGGTCTATAGGGTCTTGTGCTGTGCAGGACTTTTTTAGACATTATATATAGTCATAATGCTGCATATCTCTGCTGGCAAATCCAATTTTAAGTTCTTATCTTTTACTTGAGCTGACATTTTAAAGGTTTCTTTATTTGAGTAGTTGAACTGCATGGTCATCAGTCTCTTAACCTCCAGCAGATCCGATCAAACAGACATGAAGCATCTGTTTACAAGTTATAGAGTAGATCTGTCAGGTTTCCTGCACCCAGGCTGTCCTGTGTTATTTGGGATTGTGTTCCTGCGGTGTGTGCTGACCCCAGCTGGCCATATCAGCTTTCAGCATGTGCCTTATTTTAGCCACTATACTAATCACTCCTCGTCCTCTCAATGTGAGTAACCACGGCTGATCTTGAAGTGAACATGTCCTTTGTCCTCCCTTCATCCAGGAATAGCAGAACTGGATCAGTCCCATCTCTGCTGTTCTGTGTGTTGAAAGGAAATACTTTCTGTTAGCGCAACGAATGGAGATACGAGGAGAGGTTGGACCAAAGATGTGTCACGACTGTAAAACTACATACTGTAATGTGAAGGAAATACAGTATATGTTTGACCAAAGATGTGTCACGTCCAAAATATGTAAGAAAAGCTTGATAAGTCATATCTATAACAATTCTATGGAGTTTATGTACTAATGTGTAATGTCGACAATATGATGAAGACGTGTCACGTCTAAAATAAGGCCATGTCACACAGCAAAGCACTCTGGATGCTCCTGTGTGCAGATTTTGAAGGATTCTGCGAAATTGTTTTGTATGTTTTGACCTTTGACCTTTTATTTTATATTTGTTGGATGAGAGCCACATGATATTTATGATGCTGGGATAGCACTGATCTCTGAGGGACGAGCCTGGTCATTCTGATCCAGGGTTGTTGTTGTTGTTTTCCCCACAATTTCTTGTTTCACACTTTCACGTTTTTGATTTTTGTTTTTTAACAGCAGCAAATAACAGCTTTTAACGGACAGACAGCTTTCTAACCATGAAGTGAAGAAATTAAATGTTTGTGATGATTATGTTTTGTTTTCCTGTAACTTCCAATAATGTCCTGGGCTCTTTATTGATCCAGTTATTAGAGACGGGTCAGTATTTCACTCAGCAGGTTCACAGTATCTGGCTTGGTAATGAATTTCAAGGCTTTCATGCCACTACCTGTCTCCATGGCAACGAGATGAACACGCCAGCGTGCTACACTACACGCAACGTCTCTTTTTGGTGATATATTTAAGTACATTTAATGACTTTTTAGGCCATAAATACTGTATGGATTCAGACCCCATGATGGTAATATCACCTGGTATCACCAGAGAGCCGGGCTCGGCCTTGATTGGAAGTTTTATGGTATGTTGTTTTTATTACCGCTGCACTTTGACCCCTGAAGTCTTCTGGTCTTTAAGACTTTTTTTGATAAATCAATGAAACAAGACTGTGTTGTGTGTGTGTGTGTGTGTGTGTGTGTTGAACATGGTCTAACATCATCTGCAGCCTCGTCGTGGGGGAGGTGGAGGAGGTGGAGGAGGTTTCCATCTTCTGAGAGTAAAGATAGACAGCTCTGCAAGTTTGTCTTTTTCCACTTTCCCCCCCTTAGGAACAAAGTAGATCACGCCAGGGCTTTTCTTTCTATCCAAGCTTTTAAATAACATTTCTTAATGACAACACGAAAAAGCACTATAATATTTCTATAGTGACTTATAGTGAGTTTATAGTACTATATGGTATTTTTATCTCCTATGGTATCCCTATAATATTCCTATAGGAACTCATAGTGCGGTTATAGTGACCTTATCACTACAGGATCACTACGGTAGTGTGGTATTTATAAGGTGTTGCTGCTATATTTGTATGGGATCCTTCTAAAATATATTATGGGGTGATTAACTGAAGTGCTGAGGTTTGGGGAGGTTGTGGGGAGGTTTGGGGAGGTTGACAGGGGCGTGGTGTGAATCCGGACAGGCTGATGACTCTGTGGATTCACTCATGCATGGTCACACAATGTGACAGTCCAGACATGGCTGGAAACGGGAGGCAGCTGCGTTGTACCAAGCCCCATCTCCAACTCCAACTCCAACCCGCCTCCAAAAACTAACAACAACACAAGAAAACTTTTCCTTGCGCAAGTTTTGGGCCCGGGACAGACAGACAGACAGACAGACTCCACGCCTACAGACGTTTGTGCATGAGTAACTTTGGCTGGCAGCATTTAAAAAAGAGTTTGGTAAGCTGGCAGAGAGGTGCCAGGTTTTGGTTTTGGGAAAGTAGGGGGAGAGGGGAGGGTTCCTGCAGCCTTGGGAGGTCTATTTGCTTTTCAACGCACTCAAATTATGGCACCAATGGCAGATGGATTTTGCTTTCAGTATTTAAGTGTGGCATCTCCAGTCTAAAGGTATGACGGAAAAAAAACTAATGTGAACATTTTCCTGACATTCCATCGTCCTGTAAAAACCCTGTCAAGGGGATGCTGAGACCAGAGTAATGTCACGAGACGAACGGTGACGAGTCTCCGTAATTAAGATCATAAGTCTTTAATTGTACTGACAGTGAGACAAAAGCCTGACAAAGGTTGCGGTGTTAAAAGGGAGAGAGCGGACTCTGGCACACTCGGTATTGTCAGGCCGGCAGGTATGTCTATTGGAACTGCGTCCACTGACATGTAACTCATATAACCGGAATGTAATGTAACAGATAGAATGTGTAAAATAGGTCTCGGTAACGGAGGGTGCGATATGTCGTTCATTTAACGCGCCAGTGATCAGGTCATTCATAAAGTCAAATAATAAACAGAAACATAATTAACAATAAACATAACATAACAAGTTTCGATAATTAGATTTGATGTAAAAACAAATGACCTTTACTAAAAATCTGAATTTCTTCAGCTAAAATATGAAGAAATAGTATTTTATATTGGACACCATAATGTAAATACTTTGATTTATTTCATATTTCATTTATTTATTTATGATTTTATTGTGCTCTTTATTTAGCTACTTTACTTTATATAGATACTTTACTTTATATAGATACTTTACATAGATACTTTACTTTATATAGATACTTTACTTTACATAGATACTTTACTTAATATAGATACTTTATTTCATATAGTTACTTTACTTCATATAGCTACTTTACTTTATATAGATACTTTACTTCATATAGTTACTTCACTTCATATAGTTACTTTACTTCATATAGTTACTTCACTTCATATAGTTACTTTACTTCATATTGTTACTTTACTTCATATAGATACTTTACTTTATATAGCTACTTTACTACATTCAGCTACTTTACTTTATATAGCTACTTTACTACATTTAGTTACTTTACTTCATATAGCTACTTTACTACATTTAGCTACTTTACTTTATATAGCTATTTTACTTCATATAGCTACTTTACTTTATATAGATACTTTACTTCATATAGTTACTTTACTTCATATAGATACTTTACTTCATATAGTTACTTTACTACATTTAGCTACTTTACTACATATAGTTACTTTAATTCATATAGATACTTTATATAGCTACTTTATATAGATACTTTACTTCATATAGATACTTCATATAGATACTTTACTTCATATAGTTACTTTACTTCATATAGATACTTTACTTCATATAGTTACTTTACTTCATATAGCTACTTTACTTTATATAGCTACTTTATATAGATACTTTATTTCATATAGATACTTTACTTCATATAGATACTTTACTTCATTTAGATACTTTACTTCATATAGATACTTTACTTCATATAGATACTTTACTACATATAGATACTTTACTTCATATAGATACTTTACTTCATATAGATACTTTACTTCATTTAGATACTTTACTTCATATAGATACTTTACTACATATAGATACTTTACTTCATATAGATACTTTACTTCATATAGATACTTTACTACATATAGATACTTTACTACATATAAATACTTTACTTTACTTTAACCTTGATTTTATTCTCTTCCAGGTGTGAATCACAGTCTGAGTCCTAGTCGATGGAGTTATTACCTTTAATACAAGAACACTTTAGTAAGTTTCTCCTCTTTTCTGTGTGTTTTACTGTATGAATAGATTCTGGTGAGCTTTTTACCTGTCTGTCTGTCTGTCTGTCTGTCTGTCTGTCTATCTATGTGTCTGTCTGTCTGTCTGTCTGTCTGTCTGTCTGTCTATGTGTCTGTCTGTCTGTCTGTCTGTCTGTCTGTGTGTCTGTCTGTCTGTCTGTCTATGTGTCTGTCTGTCTGTTTGTCTATGTGTCTGTCTGTCTGTCTGTCTGTCTGTCTGTCTGTCTGCCTGTCTGTCTGTCTGTCTGTCTTAATAATACATCATTGAATAACAGAAGTGTTTCCTAACAGGAGTTACAGCTTTAGATTTGACCCCCGTGGCTGTAGTGTTACAGTGGGGAGGATGCTGAGTGTGTATGTGAGTATGTAAGTGCTTTCTATGTGTGTGTGTGTGTGTGTGTGTGTGTGTGTGTGTGTGTGTGCGTGTGTGTGTGCGTGTGTGTGTGTACGTGCGTGTGCGTGCATGAGTGTGCATGTGCCACACCAGAGCCCCATCTCTGCTAAATGCTGTTTTCGAGCATTATAATGTTGATCTCAGCACATGCCTGCTGGGCAGTGAAGCGAGGAGGTGAGAGAGAGAGAGAGAGAGAGAGAGAGAGAGAGAGAGAGAGAGGGCGAGTGAGGCAGGGTTCAGTCATACACCTGGCCCATACAGTACATTAGCTGCTAAAAAGCGGTGGTGCGTTTGAAGTGAGTGCTGTGTTATGGCTTTCGACTTATCGATAGCTGCCGCCATCACCGCCGCCTGCAGCTATCTGACTTTGTTTCGTTAAGCGTTTTATGTCAAAGGGAACAGGAAAGGGAAATATGTCAGATTCTGGTCGACACAGCCGTCCTCATTTGTGTCCTCGTGTCCTCCTGCTCGCTCCTACAGATAGAGTGTTACTGCAGGGTAAGGCTGTCCAAAACCTCCTGATGATGTCACGTGACGCTGTGACGGATGTTCAGACACTTTCAGATTTGTTGACATGAACTTCTCTCTCTTGTTCTGGTTCCTCTTGTGTCCTCTTCCTTTTCTCCACCCCTCTGTTCACCCCAGCCTGTACTGTCTCCCTAGGCTAGAAATCTTGAAGCATGGGCGACTGGAGCTTTCTGGGGCGGCTGCTGGAGAACGCCCAGGAGCACTCGACGGTCATCGGCAAGGTCTGGCTGACCGTCCTCTTCATCTTCAGGATCCTGGTGCTGGGGGCCGCCGCCGAAGAGGTCTGGGGCGACGAGCAGTCCGACTTCACCTGCAACACCCAGCAGCCCGGTTGCGAGAACGTCTGCTACGACGAGGCCTTCCCCATCTCGCACATCCGCTTCTGGGTGCTGCAGATCATCTTCGTGTCCACGCCGACGCTCATCTACCTGGGCCACGTGCTGCACATCGTCCGCATGGAGGAGAAGCGCAAAGAGAAGGAGGAGGAGCTGCGCAAGATGAACAGGTTCCAGGAGGAGAAAGAACTCCTTTATAGAAACGGAGGGGAAGCTGGAGGAGGAGGAGGAGGAGGAGGAGGCGGAGGAGGAGGAGGTGGTGGCGGTAAAAAGGTGAAGCGGCCTATCAGGGACGAGCACGGCAAAATCCGCATCCGAGGCGCTCTGCTGCGTACCTACGTGTTCAACATCATTTTCAAGACCCTGTTTGAAGTGGGATTCATTTTAGGCCAGTATTTCCTCTATGGCTTCCAGTTGCGGCCCCTGTACAAGTGTGCGCGGTGGCCCTGCCCCAACACCGTGGACTGCTTCATATCGAGGCCCACTGAAAAGACTATCTTCATCATATTTATGCTTGTGGTGGCTTGCGTGTCTCTTTTGCTGAATTTGTTAGAGATCTATCACCTCGGATGGAAGAAAGTTAAACAGGGCATGACCAACGAGTTCGCCCCCGACCGCATGTCGCTGCGCCGCGCCGACGCCTCGGGGCCCGAGTGCTTGGCCTCGGCCTCCAGAACTGCCCCGGCCAGCCTCAGCTACCCTCCCAACTACGCGGACGTGACGGCGGGCAGCGGGGCGTTCCTGCCGCCCACGGGAGCAGCGGCGGCGCCCTCGGTGGCGGAGTTCAAGATGGACGACCTCCAGCAGGAGGAGGCCCTCCGCCAGCCCTCCCCCTCCCACTACTACATCAGCAACAACAACAACCACAGGCTGGCCACGCAGCAGAACTGGGCCAACCTGGCCACCGAGCAGCAGACTCGGGAGATGAAGGCCACCTCCCCCTCCCCCTCCTCCTTCTCCACCGCCACCGACAACGAGCAGCAGCGCCCCGCCGATGCTGCCCTGCTCCTCCCCACCAACACCAAAAACACCAACACCAACACCAGCAGCAGCACCCCCGGCACCGCCTCCACCGCAGGCAGCTGGGCCGGGGGGAAGAGCGAGCCGGAGGACGGCCACGTCACCACCACCACGGTGGAGATGCACGAGCCTCCGGTGGCGGTCAGCACAGACCCTCGGCGGCTCAGTAGAGCCAGTAAGAGCAGCAGCGTCAGGGCCAGGCCGACCGACCTGGCTGTCTGAGGCCTTCACCCAGACTCCCTAGACCTCCACAGTTCCCTCCCCGACCCTCCACCCCCAACCCCACCCCTATAGACACACAGTGATATTCAGACACAACATACACATGAATTACACAAAGGAAACACAAAGCAGGCAAGGCGACTGAGACAGGGAGGAAACTGGGTCAGGTGAGGTGACGCGTTAGTGCGATCGGTGAGTTGTGGCTAGTCCAGGTGAGTTGTGGCTAGTCCAGGTGAGCTTTGTGGTCGGACGGTCTTAGTCATGCTAACGCTAACAAGCCAGATGCTTCCATACAGCGAAGGACGGCGTTCCACATCGACACTTTGGTTTGGTTTCCATCATGGGGGTCAAGCTGTTTCTCTGTTCCCCTCTTGCACCTAAAACACTATTTGTTCCCATCAAGAACGATGATGTGTCAACGATGTGTGGAGGAAGTACAGCTAGTTGGAACGGATCAGTTACTGGACGTTTAATACGCCCATCGTTCATATACCAGGTCGATCCATTTGATCTTCAGGGTCTTCTTGCTAGTGACGTCAGCAGCGTGGACCTGCCCTGCGTGCGCTGTAGTACCTGGAAGGCCCTTTACTGTGATCACATGAACCCCCCTTGTTTTAAACATAGTTTCATTCAGGAAGTAGTATAGTAGTAAGTGTATTGTGGACTTTGTAGTACATGTACGACTCACCGATTCACTAGCGGATCCGCTGGCTTGGTTTTACCCATCATCCATTGCGTGGCCTCATGTAGAGACAGGTACATATTTATATTGAGAGGAATGGAAACTGAGTCCTACTAGGTGGCCTCAGCGTTATTACCTACAATAACCAACTGCACAACAATACCAAGATATCGATTTCAGGATCAAACCTCTTGAGAACATGATGGAGCTGCATGCCGGCCTCCATCTGATATGTAGACTAGCTATATTTTCACAGTTCATAAAAAAAACAAAAAAAAAACAACAAAGACTAGACAAAGATTAGACTTGAACCTTTTTAATCACCACACCTTCATATGGAGCAAAAGGTTCTTTTCATTGGTTTTATTCTGAAAAGTGCTATTTTTTTAAACCTGAATTGAACTATACTCATAAAGTACACACCTGTAGTAGTCAGTTTGTGATTGCAAAACAGCTACGAAAAAAAAAACTGCTGGCGTTGCGAGTGTCAACGCGCCAGTCGACCTCGACGGCTTCTTTTTTGTTGTGTTCATCTTGATTCTTTAGAGATCTTTAGACATCCCGACTTTTAACAGATTCTCCGCGGCGTTCACGGTCTTCTGTCTCACTTGGTCACGTCACAACCACTTTCAAACAGCGTTCCTGGTGACTTTTACTTTGTAGTGGTCTTACTCCAGTGTGTTAACCTCTGTATGAAGTCCTGTAGGTATAAAAACCTCCCTGGTCTACCTAAAGGGTTTTAACAACACAATGAAGTACAGGTACCTTGTTCCATCGTGTTGTTATACCCGTACTAGTACGTATCAGGGACATGTTCCATATATTATCATGTACATTCAGTACTTTTCCAAAGGTTACCACCCTGGGGTGAGCCCCTGGTAAAGTCTGGTGTTACCGGTAGTGTTTATCTAAGGGGGGGTTAGATGGTGGGACTGTAAGAGGATCTGATGTTTCATACTGTATCTTACTGCTTCGTCACCAGTTGCTTCAATAACAACCACTCAATGCAAACTGAAACACAGAGAGACGAGACACAAGCAGCCTTCCCCCAATCTGTGTTTCTTGTACAAAACAACAACAGAAATCTGTTTTTGGATCCTAAAGTTTACATTTTAGTAGTTGATGAAGATTTGCACATTTAGGCAACATAATGCTGTTCTATGATGCTAATATTGGCAGTGGCAGAGAGAGAGCGTGACACCAGACTGCCCATCTCCATGATCCTTAAAGGAAAAATGTCTTAAAACCGAAACGCAGCGGCTCTTCACAGTAAAGGCAGCATTAGAAAAGAGAGGACACTGAAACTTACCAAAGAGTTAAAGCAGTTTCCCTCTCTGGGACTCCCTGCTGCTGAGAGCGTCAGCTGGGTCGCTGGCCCTTCCCTGGCCCCCCAGGAGCCCTGACAGGGTGTCCTGTCCAAGCCCCTCATCCCCATGAGTTCTCAAACTCTCCTCTTAGTCTCATGCAGAGCATGATGTCTGGCTAGTCAGGGAGGAGGACCATCTCACCATGCTCAGAGCAGCAGCCTGTTTTCATGCTGTCTTAAAGAAGAAGTGCCTTCTTGTGTATGAATGATTCTTTTGTAAGAACAAGTTGATGTAAATGTTCATTTACCTCAAATGTTTACAAAACTGTTACTAAATAAACTTTTTTGTACCATATTGCTCCCGGCGTTTTCACTTTCCCAGATCAATGAAATCAGTCAATACCTTTGAGAGCTTGGAAGCTGGGGGCGTCATTCCAACTCAACTCTGCACCAGATTATCACCCCAGACTCACCAGGGAAATCAGCTGCTGCACATTTTGGTTGGACTGAAAACCTGCAGGCTGTCGGTCCTCGATACCACACGGCTGAGTCGTATTGATTTAGTATTGATTTAGTATTGATTTAGAGACTCCCTTGTCTGGAAGGTTTATGAATGTGTTGAGTTTGGCAGCAGGATGTGGAACCTCATCCATCCCATCTCAGATAGATTTTATTTCCTTTATCATCAATTACTGACTGTCAGAAATCACCCTGGGCTTCACATAGTTCACATTTCAGAGGATGCTTCTACCCAAACCATCTCATATGAAGTTCAGTTGAAATCCAAACGTAATCGTTAGGTTTTCTGATTGATTCCCCAGGACCAGGCTGGCTGTTCGGGTCACAAGTCCAACTTCAGTTTGTCTCCCAGTTCCCAGAGGAACCCAGGATGTCTGAAGCATTAATTGGCAGGACAATATTTCTGATTTAACTCTTAATCTTGTAATCTCACCCCAAAAAACACAACATCAGAAGATATATATTATTATATTATAAACTTGTATCTTAAATGCAGTATTCTCTGATCTGTATATGTTTCTGTTTACCCTAGTCCCAATTATATACTACCTTTACCTATATAGTACTTTCTTTTATATATACTACTTTCTAAAAGAGATCTACTACCTTATTTTCTATACTACGTTTTATAGTTTTGTGTTGTGAAATGTTTAACATGAACTACAACAAGTCAAACTCCTTGCAAACCAATAAAACTGATTCTCTCATGGGCAACAATAGAAACAGCATTTAATAGACAACTGAATATTATTGAATATTATTGAATATTGCATATTCACTGTGATATACACATTGATAGTAACATAATGTGATCCTCCTCAATGGGTAAAGCATGACACTGCCAGGCTGAAAACACATGGTAGACATGGTGCCTCCTCAAGTAGAAGTGCTTTTATTTTGAAATGTTCCTGTTGCAGTGAAATTGGTGGTGCATCAATCATGAATGAAAGTAAAGGTAGCTCACACCTCTGCTTCCACGTGGCTCTCTCTTTGTCGACCCTCTGACCTCTGACCTCCGACCTCCCAGCTCGCTCCTCCACTCTGCATTCCAGCGGAGGATGTGAGAATGTGGCGCTGGGCCGGGAGAAGGCAGCAGGGAAACACTTCATGCACACGTCCACACATAATTAAAGTGAGACGGCGGTGTCAGTCTCGCACCCGGGAGGTAAACGTCGATCATGAAGCCATTTCACTGTGCAGTACATGATACAGACGGGAGAAATGTACAGCTGCTGGGAAAGTTCATTTAGATCTTTGAGTGTAGCTGGCCTCAACACAAACAGCCAATCAGTGACGGACAGACAAAGGGACTGACTGAGTGACCGTAGTCTACTTAACTACTGAAAAAGGTTCTGGGCATCTTCAAGGAATACAACAAGCTGTGACGTGATTGGCTCATTGGTCAACTTTAACCATGAAGACACCAGAATCATCCATGGGTCCCTGCTAACATGTCCATGCTAACACTTTAGCGTACACTATGTTGAGTGATAGTAGGCTACATGCTAGCGCTTTAGCGTACACTATGTTGAGTGATAGTAGGCTCCATGCTAACACTTTAGCATACATTATGTTGAGTGATAGTAGGCTCCATGCTAACACTTTAGCATACATTATGTTGAGTGATAGTAGGCTACATGCTAACGCTTTAGAGTACACATTATGTTGAGTGATAGTAGGTTACATGCTAACACTTTAGCGTACATTATGTTGAGTGATAGTACGCTACATGCTAACACTTTAGCGTACATTATGTTGAGTGATAGTAGGTTACATGCTAACACTTTAGCGTACATTATGTTGAGTGATAGTAGGCTACATGCTAACGCTTTAGCATGCACTATGTTGAGTGATAGCAGGCTTATCCAAGCGTTATCCAAAGTAGTAATGAAACATTGTTAGTGTTTTTTTATTCATACTTTATTGATGCATCCAAGATTATTTATGGAACTATTTCAGGTGAGCCACCACGTATTCATCCACCGCACAGTGATCTCTCTCCCATCACCCACCACCTTCACTTCCTATGGAAACAGTGAAAATAGTTCCTCCTAGGTAAAAACAATACGTTATTGTCTATCATATTTTGTGTAAATGTTACCAATCTCCTACAAAGCCTGTCAGAATGCAGACTAAAGGATGTGACATCATTCCAGGAACTCGCAGCATCTTTTGCCAAAGATATTTTGTGTAGGCTCAGTGGCATCAAGATGTATTCAAGAGTCAGTTATCAGTTATCGTGTCTGAGTCTCGTTTAAAAGTCACTGCAGCGTTTTAAGTTAGTTTTCAAAACAACTTTGACCTCCATGATATCTCTGAGCATTTTAGCTTGATGCTGAAATCACGCCGTTGCAGTGCGTTCCTTTTCACATGATTATTGGGATATGAAGGGATTTTTTTCATCATCCTTGAGTGATATTTGTCTGTGAAGAAGAAGAGCTACCTAGATGAATGATGCTGAATATAAAAGGATTGAGGTTACTAACAGAAAGCAGGCACTGAGGCATTAGAGGGACGGCTTGGCATCGGGTCCAACGGACAAAGCCAAAAACAGAGTACAGGACATGAGTGCTGGGCTCTTGGGTCCAGTGGCTGAAGAGTGACTGAAGAGAGATAGTTGGTCTGTTGGCAGGACCGCAGGCCTCGGTCAGTCACTCAGTCAGTAGCCTTGTTTCCACCACAGGGCCAACCAGGGCTAACCGGGGCCAACCAGGGCTTCCCCTCGGTTCTCCCCACAGCAGCATTTCTCGGAAGCCTTTTTACAACCTGTTGCCAGAAGAGTTTTCAGTTGAGCTGTTAATCTGAAGTAGACGACAGATCATGCAGCGCTTGGAGCCGCGAGGTTCAGTCAGTTACATTTATGAAGACCCCGCTTTCACGAGGCTGTAAAACCCATCGCACCGAGCTACCAAAATATCTGACCAGTATATCAAATGTGACCTTTGAAGTCCAAGGTCATAGTGGTTAGTGGTTTCAGTCCAGTTTTATGGACTCCGAGGTCCCTGGCCCCTGCAGAGCCCCACTTGGCCCTGCAGTGGAGAAGAGGCTGTCTGATGGCAGGCCACAAGTCAGCAGTCTGCAGCTTCCAGCAGACAGGAGGGTATTTATAGCCTTTAATCACCTAACAAATTCACACTCAGCCCACAGCACAAATACCTCAGGCCCCCTTTATGTATTTCAGGAGTGTGATGAATTTGTTCCTTGGAGGCCTGACCGCCGCTTCATGGAAAGATGTCGCTGTGTTTGATAGAAACCGTTTAGTTTGGTGCCAACCAGTTGCATTTTTTACACATTCAAATCAAATCATGGAACCCAACATGAAGAAGAAAGAGATAACCTGCATAGTAAAGGGTCATGTTTAAAAAGTGTAAATGTAAATAATGTGTAAATAATAATAATAATACTTTAAAACATTAATACTGAATTTGTAAAAGTTAAACAGTTTTCTGATGTTTTTTCTTCAGTGGTGCTGGTAAAGTAAAAGTAAAGTTTGGTGAATCCCACAGATGATTAGACAGTTCTAGTTAGGGTTTTTATTGTTTTCTCCTGTTTCTATTCTCATGTGTTGACTCTACTTTGAAGAGAACGTCAGACAGTATAACACCAGAATATCCTTGAAAAGGTTCTTTACTATGATCATGTGTTGTTCAAACTGATTGATGTGACTTTATTGATCACCATGGGGAACTTCTCTTCTCGCTTAGCCCCTCCATAGGGAGGTCAAAGGTCAGGCCAGCTACAGAGCTGATAGGGACTCAGCAGGGTGGGGGCTTGGATCCAAGTCCTCCAGTCGAAGCGTCTCTTTAGCCTCTTGGCCACCTAGAAAACAGTAAAAAGGCCTTGAATGACTCTCTAATATATTTATTGGACAATAATAAGTTCCGATGCTCACTCCCGGCGGTGAGGTCTGTCTGGCTGTGACTCGACACAGTGAAGGACCCGTTTGTCTCACATCGGTTTTAAAGTTCATTTAAGAACAAAACAACCAACACAACTATCTTCTTACATCGTGCGTGTTAATACTACAAATGATGTAATGTTGCGGCATTTTTACAGTGCGGTCATGTGGGACGGCTTGTTTTGACTGTATGTCCATAAGGGAAGGGGGAGGGGCCTGAGAGAGAGAGAGAGAGAGAGAGAGAGAGAGAGAGCATCATATCACACTGAGGCCAGGGATTATGTGAGGTTTATGTGAGGTCA
Source organism: Hoplostethus atlanticus (assembly GCA_034670405.1). Taxonomy (NCBI): domain Eukaryota; kingdom Metazoa; phylum Chordata; class Actinopteri; order Trachichthyiformes; family Trachichthyidae; genus Hoplostethus; species Hoplostethus atlanticus. Next base: position 1,321,156 of record JAXDDX010000108.1, on the reverse strand, counting down.
GCTCTGCAGGGACACCTACAGGCCAGGCCAGGGTTTAGTCCTACTGCCCACAATGCATCTGGCTAACGTCCAATTAATTCCACGTTGTCAGCATCAGGGTACAGCGTGAAGATTGATTTTTGCTTTATTTGATAGGACAGGGAGGCCAGGCGACTTGCATTCATCGCGAACCGCTCAGTTTGATCTGCTAATAAAACGGTATAAATGAGTCTCTCTCAACGAACCCTTCCACAGATAGGAAGAGGGACCGCCTCCTCCGTTAGCACTGAGGCCAGCAGCAGTGAGAAGTCAGCAACCAATCACAGTCAGAACGAGGCTCAGGTGTGGCAGGGCGGGGCCAATCAGCTGGGTCTCTTTTTGGATTGGTAGAAATCAGCTGTCACTCCCACTGCGCCTTGTAAGCCAGTGCTTTACTCACAAGGCTTGAAAATGGTGACATTGTCTGGGAGGGCTTGAAAGGTCAAAGGTCATGATTCGTTTAGCTTCCATAACAACACTCCAGACTTCAGGAGTCACGTTAACATCACGGGACCACGATGTTGGACAGTCGGACAGAGCAGTTGTCTTCTGTCTTTCTGGTCATAGTGCAAGTGGAGGAGGAAGATATGGGAGAGGGGAATGTGATTCAGGGTCCGGGGTGGGGGGGGTGAGGAGGGGGGAGTCTGTCCTGGAGGGAGTGGGGGACGGGAAACAGGGTTTGGTGACTCTGAGCTGGAGGGACCCGCCGCTCCCTATGGCTCACCAAATAGGGACAGGCCATCCTAAATTTAACCTCCCCCCCCCAGACAACGCCCGGTGACAGCCAAGGTTACACTGCTCTGTGTGTGTGTCGGGGGCGGGACTTTCCCTGTCCGTCAAACACAATTCAGATATTTTCATCCCCCATTGTGGCCCACTAGGACCAGGGAGCGGAGAACACTGTAAAAAATAGATTGATTTCTATATTTATTGAACATTTTGCAGCAGAAAACAGTAAAAACAAGAGAATCCAAGAGGCGACGGACCGCTGGTATTTGTGTGGTGTTGAACTTTAACACACATCTGATCCCTCCCATCCTTCATGTGTCGACAACGTGAGAAATGCAGTTGTCATCCATTCCATGCCCCTTGTCCACTGTGCAGCTGTACACCCCCCCCCCACCGCTGTTGTTTTATCATTAAATGGCGACATTAGTTCATATCATGTGATTCCAAAAGGATTCATTGCACATTAGAGGCCCTAATCGCCACCTATAGTCTCCCCCCCGGCCGAGCCGCGGGCCTAGCCCACATGACCCTGCTGAGCGCAGCGCTTTCTTTATGCCCCCTGAAAGAACCGGGGATTGAGCCCAAACAAAAAAAACCACGAGGGTGAAAAAATGTTTTTACACCCGCCCCGCTCCCTCGCGGGCCCGGCTGTGTGGCCACAGGGACGTTTTAGCTGTAGATCAATGGGACAAGTTATTGGAGTCTGGCCAACTCTAACAGATCGCACAGAAAGAAAAAAGCTTGCCTCTTCAAAAAATTTGGTTTTGTCTGTTTTGTCCCCCTGAAAAATGCTCATGAAATGGAGCTATGTGTTTCTTAAAACCGCCACAAGAGTTTTCATGCACACTGAGGTGCTCCTGGACTCGTGATAGCTGACGGACCTGCAGGTCTGGGTGGGCGAGGCCGGGGTCAGCGTGCAGGCTGATGGGAGGAGGGAGTCGGCTGCCTTACGTCAGCCGGACGGTGACCTCCTGACGCGGAAGGTCAACAAAGCATCGGCCTCCTGTGGGGACTGATGGGTATTATTTCAACTAAATGTCTGGCGGTGATGATAATAGATGAAGAGTTCAGGAGTAGTCACAGCTCCCTGGTCACTGGGGGTCCACGGCGAGGGCGCAGCGCCCCCCGTTGGGGGAAAAGCACATTGTTCATTTGTACACTGACCCGGCTGCTGAGGAGGAGAGAGGCGTGGCTTCAGCTGTTGCACTTTCTTTATGAAATGTGTAGACCAACCCCATTTCTCCTCTAGATAAACTACATGGACTTCCTGCTCCCCGTCTGCAGCCCGTCCTCATTGCCTCCGTGTTGTCCTCTGTAACCTTTCCTACATGACTTCCTGTCAAGCGACCCCAAGCCTCTTCTCCTTAACGGCTGTGTTGACCCCAGGCTGTTGACAGGCCACGCCCCCTTCTGTCCCGCTGTCCATCATCTCCCAGATAAAACCCTCTGCCTGGGTGTCATGTCCGCCCGGCACCTTGTAAAACGGGAGGCGATAGCGAGGGAGGGCAAGACACCTCCAAGAGGCCACCGTGTGTTATTTTTATTCAGTTGTTGTTATTGTTGTTGTTGTTGTTGTTGTTGTTATTGTATTGTTTTTGTCTTGATGCTCAGGTGTTTTAGAAATTATATCTTTTATTTTTTATACTTCATGGATCCGAGGGTCATGACATGAATGACGAGGTCAACTCTCAACTCAAGAAGGCAAGGTGGCCTAGTGGTGAGAGGCTGTGGGGATGTCATATCATATGAGTCAGAAGGCAGTGGTGGATGAACTCCCCACTGATGTCAGGACAGCAGAGTCGCTGCCCATCTTCTACCACAGGCTGAAAACCCACCTCTTCAAGAAACACTACCCTGACCCTTCCTCTTCAAGAAACACTACCCTGACCCTTCCTCTTCAAGAAACACTACCCTGACCCTTCGTCTTCTAGAAACACTACCCTGACCCTTCCTCTTCAAGAAACACTACCCTGACCCTTCCTCTTCTAGAAACACTACCCTGACCCTTCCTCTTCAAGAAACACTACCCTGACCCTTCCTCTTCTAGAAACACTACCCTGACCCTTCCTCTTCAAGAAACACTACCCTGACCCTTCCTCTTCCAGAAACACTACCCTGACCCTTCCTCTTCAAGAAACACTACCCTGACCCTTCGTCTTCCAGAAACACTACCCTGACCCTTCCTCTTCGCACTTGCTTATTTGTCTTCAATTATTTGTCTGAGCTATTGTTTATTTGATTCATTTATTGGTGATGTCACAATGCTATTATTTAACCTTTATGGTGGCAGGTGATGTCACAATGCTATTATTTAACCGTTATGGTGGCAGGTGATGTCATAATGGTATATTTAACCTTTATGGTGGCAGGTGATGTCACAATGCTATTATTTGACCTTATGATACAACCAGCCACTGGAGCAACTGGGGTTTGATGCCTGGCTCAAGGACACCTCAACAGTAGTTACTCATCCTGGTACCTAGACTGGATAGAGCTGGATCAGAGCAAATCACAACAGCGCTAGACGAGTCTGGTTAGAAAATGAAATCATTTATTTAACATCATTTGGCAGGTCAGCCCACACATTGCATCAGACTCAAGTCACAATCACTCACTTTCAGTATATACAGATAGGCACATTCACATTCGGCATTAGAGACAGCCACAGCATCCACTGTGTCCAAACCTTCAGCAGGCTGTCGCTGCCTCTGAATCCAGCAGGGAAATCACCATCCCTTCACGACGGGGGTGGTGGGGGGGGGACGTTAATCCTCTGATCTGGGATCAGTTTTTGCAATATCCTCATTAAAGTGTAAGGTTAGGATTTTGGGGTTGGGACACTGATCTGCTGTCAGCTTCACTGCAGATTAATGTTCTCTCGCCAAATTCACCACCTTGTTCCTGTAACGTTACGATGCAACTCAACGCTGAACAGTCGAGTGCACAAGATATTAGGAACGCCTGTTTCCATGAACTGACAACCTGTTCCCAATATGCTGCACTGAAAATGTGTACATTTGTTGGAAAAAAGGGAGTAAAATCCAGATGTAAACTAAACGTTGAGTCTTCTCCCTCTTGGGTGAGGAAGGGAGTGACAGAACAAAACCTCAAATAGTCCATTTAATTTAATATGATAGTATTTTTTAAAGAATAATACTTTTATTGAAACTGGAAAGCAAATTCCAAATAAAACTCATAAGATGAAAGTAAAAAAAAAAGGTTTGAACCACATAAATAAACATTTTCAAAGAAATTAACAGTCTATAGTGTAACTCGAAAAGAAAACTTGAAAGTTCAGTTCATGAGAAAAAGTCCTATAAAGTAATAATGTCCAACCCTTGTTACAAGCGTGTTTCTCTGCAGTGTTAACAGAACGACTAAGAACAGCTCAGAGGAACACAGCACCCAGTACTAAGTGCTTCGTTTTCAAACTAAGTCGACTTTAAGCTCAAAGGGTAACAGAGAAACGCCAGGAGATCCAAACCGAGGGACACGAGCCTCTGAACAATACCCCACATCCTTCATGTTGAGCAGGTTCCCGCCTCCTCCTGGCGCCTCCTCCACACCGACCCACTTTAAACAAACAAACAACGAGGGAGAGGCCAGAGAGCACCGGGCTGCAGCAGGAGTTTGATGAGAAACAAGTGACACACACACACACACACACACACACACACACAAACTAAAGAGAATACAGTCAAACAAATAAAAACTGAAATAAATAATCGCTATGTTTTAAAAAAGGCTTTTTGGGGAGGAGGCTGTTCAAGCTGAAGCAGATCTTAGTGGCTGTTTTGTTTATCCCACACCACAATGTCTCTGTCTTGGCTCCATCTGGAATAACCCCCTGGTCTCACAAATATTTACACTTCAAAGCAGCCCAATCTGGGCTCGGTACGTCCATGATGCTACATGACATGAACGGAGGCTGCCCTAACGTCCTATAAAGAAATGCAGCATGTCGGTAAGTCGTTTCTCCCACGGCCAGGTCTGTCTGGCCTCTTGTACTGTTCTCGGATCAGGGCCGACCCTCCCGAACTGACGTCTCTGGTGCGACGGTTGGCCTGAGAACGGCGTCGACAGAGCGGGAGCGACGCTGTGATAAGGGAAAGGGGATGGAAGCAGCCCAGCTAACGGAGAACGGGTGATGGGGTCGCCCTGCGTGAGGAGGGGAGGCTGCTGGGCTCATGCTGCGTTCCAGACACCTCGGGAAAGTCTGAAATTCAAAGTCTGTGCAACGGGACGGCCTTTCAAGTCCAAGCAGGAGACGCAACGCTACACAGCATTAGTCAACATGTTAAATACACTGAAGTTTCCACTGGTAAATGTTTTGAATGTCGTTTCAAATCTAAAGCGCTTACAGTTGCTACTGTTCTATTCCAACCAGCTAGCTAGCGCTGCCAAATACCGTCAGCTGTTGCACTGGGAACACTACTTCACGTTCTCGAGGACATGAGGTTGGAAACACGACCTACCAGCTGGGAATTTCAGACTTCCAACTTTGAATGGAACGCAGCATTTGCCTTGCGCTACCCATCTTCCTCTTCTTCCTCCTCCTCCTCCTCCTCTCTGAAGACGCCCCGGACCATGCAGAGTACAACCCTCCAGGGCTTATTGGTTCACTCTGTAGACATCTGAAGGTTTCTCTCCTCCTCCTCCTTTCCTCCCTCGGAGTGGTGGCGAGGACATCAAGCTGGCAGGGAGGAAGAGGTGGAGAAGGATGAAGAGGAGGCTACTCCATGACACCCTGTTCCTCCTCTGTTCCTCCACCGGGCTCCTCCTGGTTGCTGTTAAAAACCACTTTTGAAGCGCGGTGCTTTATTATTATTTATTTTTTTACTCCTAGCGTCTCGGTGATCATGCTACGCTCAGCGCTGTGGGAGGAGCAACAGCATGTCCTCTCATTCAGAAGGATGAGAAGGAAAGCTCATTCCCAGTGGACTCTTACCTACACTCTCCTACACCTCCTTCATCCTCCCTCCTTCTCCTCCTATTTACCCTATCTGGTTTTTCACCCCCCCCGGAGGAGGAGGACAAGAAGCTTAAAACCTCCTCCTTCATCCGCTCTACCACCAGAACTACAACCTTCCTCATCCTCTACCTTCTCAGGATGTTGGTTCTCCGTTGTAGACGCTCCTCACCAGGAGGAGGAGGACCGGAGAGGAGGGGAGGACCAGAGACTACTAGCTACTTCCTCCTCCTGACTCTTCGGGAACGAACGGAAGGCCAAATGACAGCTACTCTCCATTGCCTCCTTCACCACCACCACCTCCCTCCTTCTCCTCCTCCTCCTCTTCCTCCTTCTTCTCCTCCTCGGGGTTTTGTTTATCTGTGTATATGTCCCTGACCAGGAGGACCCTGGTGACGAGTTTCTCCAGGTCGCTTTGCTCCAGCGGCGTCGAGTTGAACCACAGCGGGCCGTCAGGGCTGCAGGCCGGGTCCGGCTGGACGTAGAAGATATCCAGACGCTCCTGCAACGACACCGGGCTGGATGGAGGGAGGAGAGGGGAGGAGTGAGAGTAGGAAAGAAAGGGGGGAAGGGATGGAGAAAAGGATGGGTGGAGGAGAGGGAAAAAATGGAGAGAAAGGAAATAAGGTGGGAGGATGAGGGAGGGAGGAAGGGAGAGATGGAGAGGGGAGAGAAAGAGAGGTGAGGAGAGAGAATAGAAGTGCAAAAAATGTGGGAAAATAGATGGGGGGGATAGGAGGAGGAGGGAGGGAGGGAGAGTTAAGGGGGAGGAACAAAATGGAGAAGAGAGAAACAGTAAGGGGGAAAGGAAAGAGCGAGGAGACGGGAGCAAAAGAGGAGAGGAGGGAGGAGAGATGGGTGATGGAGAGAAAGACAGGGAGGAGGATGGATTGAGAGAATACAGGGGGGAGAAAGAGGGAGGGTCAGGGAGAAAGGGGGAGGTGGGAGAGAGAGATGCAAGGAGGTGAATTTCCTCTCTCATAACTGCGACCCACTCCTGATCACCGGTCAGTGTCCTCATGGTGGAGGAGTCAACACCGGGGAGGAGTCAACACCGGGGAGGAGTCAACACCGGGGTTCAGGATGTGAACAGCAACGAGTCTAATCACAGGACAGACAGGAAGCACCCCCCCTCCCCCTCCTCCCCCATCTCTCCCACATGACCCTCTACCTCCTAGCTCATCTCCATCTTAAGGTGGTAGTACACTAGAGGAGACCTGAAGGTAACAGGTTCATGCCTCTTCTCTGGGGTTTGTCCAAAGGCAAATCACTAACTGACTGTAACTAAACTAACTAAACAGTGGCTGTGTTGCATCATGGGGGACGGTTTCTATCAACGTCACCTGCCAGGTAACCTAGTGAACCCACCACTTTGATCTGTAGAGTTCGTAGAGGCGGCACTCGTGCTTCTTGACGGGAGAGCGGACGGCGGCGCCTCCCGACCCGTCGTCCGGCTTGGACTCCGGGTCGTCGCAGTCCTCCTCCATGCGCTTCCTCTTCCTGGAGCCCGTTTGCACTGAGGGTCAAAGAGACAGTATTACCATGTAGGAGACATCATGGACGTACAGCATCAGGATGGAGGCCGCTGACTGTAGGCAGGGTAGCTAGTCAGAGTGGGCGGGGCCAACTCAATAGATGTCGTGGGAACAGGAAGTCACCTCCCGATGGCTGCACGCCGTGTCCTCATATTACAATACAGTGCAATCACAAAGTGTCAGCATGTGAACAGCAGAGGGGTTATAATCACCGGACACGTCGGCGTTGGTTCAGGTGGTGAGTAACCTATCCCAACAGCCAATCATTTAAGGACTCACAGTGGAAACACAATCTGCTTGTGATCATTATACTCAAAACTACACCGACTTATTGGTGCATCAGAGTGATTCTGACCACTGATGTTAACCAACACCACACTGGGGTTCAACTGACTGAAGTCACCAATAGTCAATATCTTGTGTTGATATTCAATGTCTTTAAATTTCACTATTTTCATTCCAAAAATAGTAAATAAGTAAATATGGTGAAACAGTATTCAGACCACCATGAACACTAAAACTCTCCACTGAAACCAGACTGACATCCTTTTAGTGTCAGCAGCTCTTTAAGGAACCTACTGAATGGTAGGGAGACTCTGGGAGACTTTACTGCCTTTAAATGAAGAACAAACTAACTAACACATAACTGAACATTTCATTGCAGGTTTGAAGCAGCTGTGGTCAAGGGGGCGGAGCCTCCACACCAGACCGACCGACTCACCGCGGTGATCCTGAGGGATGGGAGGCACGCGGATGCAGACGGCGGACTCCTTGGTGACGGGGTGGACGGTGTCCGGGCCGTAGACGTTGGCGAAGGAGAGGCGGAGGTGCTGCTCCACGGTGCGCAGGCCCAGGTACTTGGTGTTCAGGTAGACCAGCGAGCGCAGCAGGGCGGCGGGGCTCTGCTCCCCCAGCTGGAGGCTGCTCCACAGGCTCTGCTCCTCCACGCGACCCCACAGGGAGCCTGGGGGGAGGGGGGAGGGGGGAGGGGGAGGGGGGAGGGGGAGGGGGAGGAGACGCCGAGGCTCACCACTCAATACCACACATGGAGGATCCAGTCTGCATCAATACTCCTTTTTTCTTGTCATATTTGTTATAATGGACTTTTGACATTTCTACAATTTTCATTTATTTCCGTGCTGCATGTGTCATTTTTTCCTGCCTCAGTCTGTTGTTGTTATGTTGCACCACCACATACATTCTGTAACTCATATTTTCAGACTTCATTCACATGTTTCTATTTAATACGGTCTAGTTTTGTAGTTGTATTATGTTTAATACCACCAATTTGCTATTTTCTTATTTATATTCTATTTTTATCCAAGGACCTGGGCTACCTGCTGACCTCTAAAAACTACCACTAACTACCACTAACTACTACTAACTACTACTACCACTGTGTTTTCATTTGTGCCATCAGTCATTTTTTAACATTAGATAGTTTCACATTGTGTGTTTATGTCCACGGTGTCCTCATATTCCAATACAGTGCAATCACAAGGTGTCAGGATGTGAACAGCAGAGGAGTTATAATCACTGGACCCGTCAGGAGGAGGTGCTCTCAGGAGGAGGTGCTCTCAGGAGGAGGTGCTCTCAGGAGGAGGTGCTCTCAGGAGGAGGTGCTCTCAGCAGGGGTCCTGCAGCCTCTGGCTAATCCAAGTCCAGGACAGTCCAGGACTGATCCAGGACATAGAGCACCAATATTGGTCAAAAAGGGAAGTGATCGACAAGCAGCCGACTAAAACACTTCACTGGTTGGGAAAAAAGATCAACACCTTTTCACCTTTTCTAAAATGAAATGTACATCTTCCATGACTGTAGGAAACCTGTGTTGGCCTTACTTGCTATTTATATGGATTATTACATGCACTCTACTGTCGTCATCTATTCAGTTCACTGGTGTCTCTGCTGCTTTCTTTCATTCATTTGGAGGTGAAATGTTTTTTTAAATCTCACCTGTGCAAAAGTTGAAGGTTTCTCTGCCACCTGTGTTTTATCATCCTATTATATTGTGTTTTTAAGCATTGTGCAGATAAAAACATCTCAACTGATGTGACTCCTCAGTCTTGCATGTTAACGGATCGTTCTTATGGCTGCGTTACACTTCTGGCCTATCCATGTGGAAATAAACCCGTTTTTATCCAAACTGACTGGGTGCTCTGCCACAAACCAATGTCAAAGTATTTTTGTATTCTGACCAACATCAGGCTGAAGCGTGTCAGCGTGGCTCCGGTGAAAAGAAAAACTCTCAAATACAAAACAGGATGTAAAAGGAAGCACATGTTGAACCGAGGTGAGTGTTGACAGCCTCGCTCCCCTCAGGGTGACGTCATTACGTCTTGAGCTGCCTCAGTGAAAACCTTTCCCATCAAGCACACCGTCTTCTGCCCAACACAGTTCTGATTGAGAGTTACCACCAGTCACATGTTGGTAGGTTATATCTGGTTCGTGTCTCTACTCAGCAGGTAACCAACCAGCATGTGGAGGTCCTCTTCTACTCAACATCTCCCTTGAGTGCATCTTTACTTCTATGTCTTTGTTTCCCCTTTTGCTTCAAGGACATGGATCACACACACACACACACACACACACACACACACACACACACACACACACACACACACACCTTAGTCTCTACTCACCATCAGGAAGCACGCTGGGCTGCCAGTCCTTCAGGACTTTGTTGAGCTCCTCTCCAAACTGCTGGTAGCAGGGATCACCGAACAGGTCGTCCTTTCTGCCTTTGGCATGGAGATGCTGCACACACACACACACACACACACACACACACACACACACACACAGTTACAAGAAGCCAAACCAAAACAAGCAGACCCACACAGACCAAGTCCTCATTCAGTGCCAAGTGTCCTCATAGTTGAATCATCAGCACTGTGGTTCAGGATGTGAACAGCATTGAGTTCTAATCACAGGACACTTCTGGAAACACACCAACCACCTCACAGCGTTAAAACATGCTGCTGTGTATGAACCAGTATTAAGAAAAGACAGCAGCATGACCCTTTCCACCAGCGGTCCTCTGCTCAGTCCTTTCTCTTTTCCCTATCTCCCTTCCTGTCTCCATGTTGCTGTAAGTTCCTCTGGTAAATCCTCCTTCTTTGTTCTACACACAGATGAACTTTGCCTTACATGTTAGAGAGAAAGTCACGCTGCAGATGACTGTGGATTCTCCTGCGCTCCATTCTGACCTCCATGCTGTGTTGCTGCTCACATGAGGGCAGGAAGGGAAGTGGTGCACCAGTAATATATGTCCTACTGGAAACACTGCACACATTCCCCCCTCCTTCAGTTCCCCCTCCTTCAGAATGACTAGAAATGGACTTTTAATAGAAAAAAAAACTAAAACAAAGTTAACTAGTATAATTTTTACATTTTAAACAATTTAGTGTTATTTATTTATTTATTTCCTGTTATTTTGTGTTACTTTAGGGGATTTTGTTGTTTTAGTCTCACTAAAACTATGATTCTCTACTGAAGTATCAGGACAACCTCACTCTCCACAGAAACTTGTTTTTAGACACTTCCATTCATTTCTCGTCCTGCTAGAGCAGAAGAGGACCGGAGCCTGTCTATGGTACTGACCTGCTGTATCCCCAGGCAGAGGTAGAGGATGCTGTCCGGGGCGTAGCGCTGCCCGTTGGGCCTGCAGGCCTCCCTGACGAACCGGGACAGCGCCACGTTCAGCTCCCCTGAACTCAGCGACAGCAGGTTACTCTGAGACCGGGCTGCCGGCGCTGGGAACACACAGCAGCACCCTGTTAGTTCACCGTCAAACTGACTTTTCATTGGTTTAACAACTTCTCATGTGGGTGGAGCATCCACACCTGGTTTGGGGCCATCCTTCCCTTTGGTGTCCTCTGATTGGTCAGCAGACGACAGCGCCCAGCGTTTCCAGGCGTTGACGCCGTAGCGAGCCTTCAGGGGCAGCGAACGCCCCGCCGTGAGTCTGTCGGCCGAACAGGAGGACGAGGCCGGCGCCCCCTCCACCGCCTGCCTCTTGTTCCCCTGCAACACACACAAGTCAGACTTGCTTCCATGACCTATACATGTTGTTTTTTACTTCCTGGTTTTCAGCTCAAAAAAGGTTCAAAAGGGTAAACAGTCTGTGTTCCACTAGTCGGCCTTGCTGTGGAGAAAAACAACTGCCTGTAATGCGATGAATGTGTGAAACAGGTTGGAAAATACAATCTTACTATATATATTGATCCTGATGTGCCCAGACCTTCCCAAAGAAGTGATCCAATGTCCCTGTCTGGAATACACCTCAAAACTCCATGATATTCCATGAATCCCATTGGGAAGAAAAGTGGCCAATGGATGAGCAAGTTAACATCCGGCCTGCACAGACCGAGGGACGGGTGGTAGGTCCTCATAAGACCAACCACAGATCAACAGATCATCAGGATGTGAACAGCAGAGGAGATCTAATCACTGGACAGAACCACTAGACCTCACCTGGACCTGTGTGTGTGTGTGTGTGTGTGTGTGTGTGTGTGTGTGTGTGTGTGTGTGTACCTGTTTGCTGGGCTGGGGTCGAGGCGGCGACTCCTCCACCTTCTCCTCCTCCTTCTCCTCCTCTCCTCCTTCCTCCTCCTCCTCCTCCTCCTTCTCCTCCTCCTCTGCCAGGACGGGGGGCAGAGACAAGCCCGGGTCCTCCTCCATTCCCTCCAGGGCTGGAACAGGATCTGGAACAGGATCTGGAACAGGATCAGGATCTGGATCAGGAAACAGATCACCGGTTAGTAGCCAGATTATAACTGCCAAGGTAAACCAAAGACGTTACTCGCCAAAATTATTAACATTTTTCATAAACACCCAGATTTTGGTTGGAAGGTTGGTCTACCCTACAGCTATGCTACTGTAAAGATCTAGCTCGCTGGTGGAGTCGTGATACTGGTCCCCTCTGATCTGATTGGCTGAAGCTTAGCTCAACATGCTTCTCTCTGGGACAGACAGGGAGACATGTGACTTAGCTGCTGGCTGCTGTCAGCCAATCGAAACCCCCCGTCGTCCAGCTGCTGCAGTTACAGCACAACCACCAATCAACTCATTAGCAGAGGAAGTGACCAGGACACCAGGAAACAGCAGGAGACAGTCACGGCAGACCGGGAACGTTGGGAATGCTCCACTTTAAAATGGTTTTACGCCAATGGAAAAAAAACAAGCATCCAGAGATCTCCACTTTAACTAAATAACATTTCTACTGAGAAATAACCTGAAAGACCTCCGAAACTGTATTTCATATGCATTTATAACCATTAGAGGCCTTGAATTTAGATACATTCAAATAAATCAAATGAATTTAGATAAATTCTGATCAAATTTCCCCAAATCACTGATATGATTAATTCCTGTACTGACTGTATAGAAACCTTCATTTAACAGTTTTCTATTTTTCAAGTTTCATATTTTAGCCACCTGCATTTCAAGACTTTAGTTGGTGTTCATGATCATGTTTTGTCATGGTGGCTGAACGGTCACTGGGTGAGACCTGGAGCTGTAACAAAACCTGACATTACACCTGCTTTTGGGCTTACAGCTTGTTATCTCACCCAGTACTTCCCATTAGAAGTAGAGGCGTGTATCTAAAGGAATACAACTGAATAACAGCACAGCCCTGATTCCTGGTCACTTCTCTGTCCCACTCCTCCAGACAGCATGTCAAACCCAAACCCCTCTGCCCCGATAGGGACGACGACGCTGGGGCCAGAAATAACCACAGGGAGGAATTTTAATCTCAATTACTGTACTGTCCCATCAAAACCCCATGCAGTCAGATGTTACGCAACAGCCCCTTCACTGAACAGAGAGTGGATGAGAGGGAGAGAGAGAGGCCGACAAACAGAGAGGAGAGAGAGAGAGAGAGAGTCTGGAGACAGTTTGTCTGATGATAGATGACGAGTTTCCTGTTATCTGAACTCTGCAGCGTAAAAGCGTCTGCTAAATGACTAATGTAATGAGACTCTGGTGACACCAAATAACCGACGAGACGCCTGAACATGTCTCAGTCCTCTAACAAGAGAACACAAGGCATTATGGGTAGAAGAGAACTGTGGTGGTTCGTTAGGAGAGAGAACGGGATCCAACCAGCTACAGGAAACCACCCCAGAACACAAGGCATTATGGGTAGAAGGAGACTTGATGCTCATGTTCAGATGTTTCTTCATGTGTTCTTAACTGGTATGAACACCAGAGAAGAGCAGACAAGTCCATCATGGTAGATCAAGTGACAGACTGGACACCCAACATCAATGTTTTCTTGGTCCAAGTGTATTAAAATGTATTTAAAAGTGTATTTTAATGTAATTAAAAGTGTATAATTAAAATGTCAACCTTGAGGGAAGTCTGTCTCCAGGTCCAGGTCAGGCTCGTACTTGTCCTCCTCTTCCACCTCCTCTTCCTCGGAGCTGCTGCTGGAGGAGGAGGAGGAGGACTCCCCGCCTCCACGCTCCCTCTTCACCTTTGTTGGCTTCACATCTGAAACACACGACCAAGCCAGGTTCGCGTTGTCAGCAGGATGTCAGCAGCTTTGACCGTGTTATTAAGATCAACAACAAAAAACATTTCCAAGACTTGAAGCAATTTAAGACTTTTAAAGCCTAGATTTTCATAGGAGACATTTTAAGACTTTCTAACGAAGTGGGGTCTTTCTGTCACTTCAATTTTTGGTATTTTCCATGTTTACTTGGAGGGAAACTGCCAGGACTGAGGAAAAGCAGTTTTATCTCAATATATTAACTTACCAAGAGGTAAAACATAAATAAAAACTTTTTTTTTTTTTTTTTTTTATAAAATCGCCAGCATCCATTTTTTCTGAGTTCTACCAATTTATTTTTTTTCTCCATTGCCATCTCAATATATTGACTAATGGGTGCAAGCTAACTAGGCTAACAGCTCACATGTTATGCTATTTTCAGCCACAAGAGGTCAGGAGGGAGCCTTTGCTCTGTGTTCAGTATATCAAGGTTTCAAAGATCAAGGTAATTTATATCGGAGCGGAAAAAGAAAATCAGGAAGGGAATTTCGGACGAGAGACTCGATCACTCAACGTTATCACGAACCTACCTGGCTTCTGGTCCTCTGCGATCATCTCGGCCATGGACAGCAGGTCGGCCTCCAGGGGGTCAGAGGGCACCTTGGTCTTCAGCTCGTTGATGGTCTGGATGATCTGCTCCGCCCCCTGCAGGGTCGTGGGCAGGAACACAGGCACTGGAAGCTGGACGGGACAGGAAACAAGCTTTGGTTGGTACAGTGAAGTCCACTGAGGTGATGTAGTGGCGTTGAGCAGCTCATACTGGATTTATTTTACTTTTCCTAATTTCTTGACTTTTTTTCTAGAAGCCCATTTTTAATTGATGTCTTAGGTTGATCACTGAATGTTCCTGTTATAATATTTCACTTGTAGCAGATATCCTAGCATGCATACCCCCATATGTGTTAACAAGCTGTCAACCCACATAGTAAACTAGTAAGGGTCTTGTCTTACCGGTACAGGCAAGGCGACGGGCGTGGGTGTGACCTGGGAATACATGTTCATGGGCAGGGGGATGAAGACGGGTACAGGGATTGGCACGGGAATATACTCCCTCTTTACGCCATCGTCCACATCTGAGGACACAGACATGCAGAATCACATCACTGCATAAGGAAACTGGTATTAAAGGGGCATTAAGTATCTATGACTTCTATTGACCTCTATCGGTGACTAGTAGGAATTGCAATCAAGTCCTACTCATCACCGGGAGGGATTGGGAAGGCCAAAGGGCTGGGGTTTTGTTCCAAAAAGTGTGGGTCAGAAAGTTTTGAAAGCCATAAATCTCGGCATGGGCCAAGTAATCATTGGTACTGATCAACAACCCTGTCAACCACACAGATATAGTATGGGCATTTTGTTGTGGGGCAGGTAAATCCTTACTTATCACCCCTCTACTCCAAAAGCAAACCCAATTCAGGCTTCGCTTTGCCGTGATTTCAGAACCGCAGAGTGGTTGCTATGCGCGACACGAAGCAGAGTCTCTTCGCCGTTGCCTTCGTGGTGCATTGGGTTTACCTGTCTGTAGCTGTTTGCTCTGCATGTGTGGCTTGCAGTAGGTAGCCTTGGTCAAGGTGAGCGGCTTGCAGAGCACCGCCTTGTTCTTGACATCCCTCATCAACCCCCCGCCGGCGTACGCCACAGCACCCTGGTTCAACAGCTGCGACAGGGAGGGGAGGAAATGGGTCAGGGTCAATTGAATAAAAAGATGCTGCCACTTTCACAGAAGACTGACAAAATAGTCGCACTTCTTCACACTAGATCATCTTTCTTTTAGAGATACTAGATGATGGACTTTTGGAATCGAGCTCCTTATATCCTTATGTCACGTTAAAGAGTCAATAAATGGATTATAAAGAGCAAGTGTAATATTTGACATGTTTCTGTCATCTTGTCCAGTTCTTACTTACCCCATGTTTGGCCCCTTGCACTTCAAGCCCTGCCAATGGAAAACAAACACATTATTTATTTTCCTCATGTAGAAAAGGTTTGTGAACCCTGTTGAATTACCTGCATTCCTACATAAATGTCTCCTAAAATATCATCTGATCTTTAACAAACAAACATTTGGACTTTTCCATGTCGTTACATATTGTTCAAACGTTAACAGCTTGATTTGGAAAAAAGTATGTGAACCATGAGATGTAGTAACTGCTTCCATTAGAAGCAATATCCAAACGTTTCCTGTAGTTGCTGATCAGACCTGCACAACGTTAGGAGATGTCTTCAGGTCAAGCCACAACATTTCAAGAGGGTCAAGGTCAGGACTCTGCTGAAGCCATTCTGTTGTAGATTTGTGTTTGGGGTCATAGTCGTGCTGCATGACCCAACCTGTTAAGCTTCAGATCACAGACCATTACCCTGATATTCTCCTGGAGAATTTCCTGATACAATTTGTAATTCATTGATCCCTCCATGATTGAAGCCGTCCAGGCCCTGAGGCAGCACAGCCCCAAACCATGATGCTCCTCCACCATGCTTCACGGTTGGGTGACGTTTTGCTGTTGCTATACATTGTTTTTTCTCCTCCAAACAGCGTTGTGCCATTTTGTCAAAAAGTTCATCTGTCCACAGAACGTTGTTCCAGTAGCTTTGTGGAACATCCGGGAGGTCTTTGGCAAACTTGAGACGTGTTTCTTTAGTTTTTAGTGGAGAGCAGTGGTTTCCTCCTTGGCATCCTCCATGAACACCACGCTGTTTAGTGTTTTCTTATTGTGGACACAGATGCTAGAAAGTTCAGGAGATGCCGGCAGCCGTTACCTCAGGGTTCTTCACCTCCTAGACCCATTATGCTGCTCTTGCTGTGATCTTTGCTGGACGTCCACTCCTATGGAGAAGAGCAATGGCACTGAAGTTTCTCCATTTGTCTGTGTGACTGTAGACTGATGGAGGCCCAAGTCTTTGAAATGCTTTTCCCATCCTCATGAGCCTCAACAACTCTTCTCTGGAGGTCCTCTGAAGTTTCTTTTGCCCAGGACAGATTCCACTTCAACAGATCTCTTGTTTTGGAGTGTTGGTCACCAAACATTGTGGGGTTTTTATACGACAGGACGCCTCCCATTGATTGATCACCTGACTTCAATTACCCCCTTTCACAGAAGGCGTTATCCTACATAGTTCACATACATATGTTCAATAGAAAGTAAAAAGTAAAAGTAAATTTTCTGTGTGTTATTTGTTAAATCACATTGTGTTTCTCTACTGTTGTGATTTAGATGAAGATCAGTTCAAGAGTTTTATCAGACTATATTTTAGGAGCCATTTATGCAGGAAATTCAAAAGGGTTCACAACCTTTTTCTCGCAACTGTACAAAGAGCCGCAGATACAGACACATGCACAAACATTTAACATTATGCTTGTCATAATTTTCAATCCTCAACCCGTAACCCTTAAAATAAGCATCTTCTCCGTTGAGGCTGTACCCAGGGTGGTGTTCTCGGGGCCTTTCTGTGTGACCATGATGGGCTCGTTCTGCTGGCAGTAGAACTTCAGCAGACACTGCTGGTCACAGAAGTGCTTCAGCTCTGCCCTCCACATGACCGACTCCGTCAAGTTACCCTGCACCTTGCAGCAGTCGCAGCGCGCCGCCTGGTGGGCACACAGGGAACTTTTCAGGACATTTCCAAAAACTTTCTGGAATATCCATCATATTCCCTGACTTTTCCAGAACTGGGGAAAATACATTTTCTCAAATTCCAGGACTTTTCTGTGTTTTCAACGGCCTTGGGAACCTTGACTAATATGTTTTTGAATATGACATTTTTCCACCCAGAATTTTAGCATTTTGACCGTGGGACACAAAACCTTTCAATTAAAATCAATAATAATCATAATAATCATAAAACATTGTGAATATTTGTGTGGAATTAAAGCAAAATGCTGCATTAAAATCTATTCATGTTATGGGCTTCCCTTAGACAGTAAGTATGTGATCAAACTGCATCATATCAGAGGTGGACGATACTGACCGGCCGATATCAGATTTTTAAGAAAAGGCCAATATCGTCAAATCGATATATGTGTCTGACTGACCGACCGACCTTGTAGTACCAGTCGTGGAACTTCTTGGCGCAGGCTTCGCTGCAGAAGTCCCGGGTCATGTCGCCCAGCTGCCGGGTCACACCTCTCTTACACAACTGGCTGCAGTGGTTACAGGTAACACACTTCAGACCCAGCCGCTTGATGAAGTCCTGCTTGAACAACAGCTTACAGCCTGGGGGTGGCGAAGGAAGAGAGAGAGAGAGAGAGAGAGAGAGAGGGAGAGAGGGAGAGAGATGATGTGTCAGCTGGGGCGTGGCGACACATCTGGGATCAACAACCTCTCTGATTCAGTCTCAGGCACAGTACCAGAGATGGGAGGAGAATGAGCAAGGGGGAGGGAAAGAGAGTATCAGGGTTCCCCTTCTTCCATGACTTTTATACCTAAAGCCCTATTCACACCAGACTAGTATTGTCATGCCTTGAGTAATTAATCCCCCCCCCCTCTGAATTTCGTGAAACGTATTTGCACTGGATAATGAAATTTGCAGACAGACATCCTGGAGACAATTGTATAACATCAAGATTTTACTTTTTGTTAGTTTCTGACTCGACAAATCATCATGAAAACGCATTAAAAACCTTCAAGTTGGAAAATACATTCCAGTATTCCATTAAAGCGGCCCATTAGTAAAATTCCCTGAAATCCTCAGAGAATTTATCAATTTATCACTTTCCATGTGTGTTTCCACTCATAATCCCATGATATTCCAGGAATTCGAAAACCAGTGGGAACCCTGGAGCATATGAGAGAGGAGAGTATAGCAGAACCCTGGAGAGGTGAGGACCTCAGACACATGACAGGAAACATGCTTCAAACATGTCAGCTTGATATGGTGCTGGTATAAAAAGACTTCAACTGAAGATACAACAAGCAAAGTGCCCCATCTAGAGGCAGAGGAAGGAACAGCCACCACGGGACGAGACCGTTCATTCTCACCACTTGTGCGTTCTCAAGTAAATTGCCCCGTAATCCTAAAGTGTCCTAGAGTGGGAGGACTGCTAGACGCCTCGTGTCTTTCGGTCTGCAGCAACGATCGACAAAAATCAAGGAGAGGCGGGGCCGGGGGAGTGGCGAGTACCTTCACTGCAAAATGGCCTCTTGACCCCGGAGAAATTGACCGTCTCGTGCAGCGTCTTCTCCTCCTGGCAGTACTCGCAGAACGTCACGATGCAGTGGAGCTTCTTGTAGTCCTCGCAGCAGGTCTTACTGCAGAACTGGTACACCTTATCCTGAAGACACACACTGGGGTTCAAGTACTGAACACATTCAAGATTCACTTCCTAACTAAAATAAATCAATTAATAAATACTATTATAGATCATCAATGTGTGTCTGTGAGCCTGGGTGTTCATGCCTAAAACCTGTTTGTCTTTTCAGTGATGTTTGGGATGTTTTGGGGCGTATACTATATGCTGTGGGCGTGTCATGTGGGCGTGGCCAGGTGAGGCTAGCAGACACAGGGCAGGAAGTCACAGCAGCAACAACAATGGAGGAAAACAGGAAGAAAAGAAAGAACAGTGAAGCTAAACTGCAACAGACGAAAACCCGTTCAAAAACATCAACGTTGCTCTTCTGACATCTGAAGGAGACAGACGGGCTGAGAGGCAAAGCAGAGCTGCTGGTATCCTGCTAGACGGCGGCGCTGCCAGCCGGCTTTGTCGCAAGCTAGCGGTGCTGGATTAACCCGCCGAGTTCAGACAGCTCTTCAAGATGAAGTGTTGGGGCGCAAACTGAGGGGGGAGGGCAGAGCTAGCAGCACGGGATTTCATATTAGGACTTTGAGTTGACCCCTTGCATTTGTACTGTGCTGAAAACAACATGGCACCTGATTTGAACGGTACTTTACTAGAGTTGAATCAGAACTGGTACTCTAGTTTGTTTCGCACCATATTTACTGTCCGCTTGTAAAGAGAATTCATACTCAAGAATGTAAATCCTTGTAAAAACGTGAATGTTTGCCACAGATCACCTTACGTTTTACAAGACAATCAAATACTGCGTACAAATAAATGTGTCATTTTGTTAGCAGCTTGCAAAGCAGCGGAGGTTGTGCAAAATACATCCTACAGCAGTGGTCCCCAAATCTGGGCCTCGGGGTCCAGAGTACTACTGGTTTTCTATTCTGCCAGGTAGTTTCCATTCTAGCTGTCTAATCAGGGATTGATTAAGACCTGGGATGCCAGGTGAAGGCAATTAACTTCCTGGTAGGAGAGAAAACCAGCAGCACTCTGGACCCCGAGGCCCGGATTTGGGGAACTCTGTCCTACAGGAAACACTTTGTGATAACACTATTGTAATGCTGTATTTGTGAAAAACAGAAATGTGAGTATATGACTGATAGTATGTGTGTCAATCACATGACGCTGCGCCTCTCACCTCCCAATCCAGCGTTTCAGGCTTTAAGCTGAAGGCTCCTCGACAGTAATTACATTTGAGCTGGACACTGTTGTTGGTGGTGGAGAGGGGCGCCTGGCCGTTGGTGGCTGTTTGAAGGGTGGTGTTCTGCAAAAGGTAGAGACATAACACTCAGAAAAACATGAAAAACCTTCTTAGACTTGCAGCTGATGTGTAAAAATCACATTAAAAAAGTCTGCATGCTTTGGCACGTCCATTATAGTAGCATGTGCTGCAAAACATTCATTCATGCTGCCTGGAAATTTGAAAAAGGAGATTCAAAGAAGCAAGGGGCATTTGTTATTTCTGCAGATCAAGCTTCTTCCCTGAAACCTTTCCATTGAGGAGTACATGTCACCACAAAGTCACGGTTACGGCCGCGGTCACTTCACACTGGGTCTGAAATGTGGCCTCTACTTGTTATTTCCATTTATTAGACGCTCGGGAGGAGCTCCTCTAGAAGAGCCGGGCTCTGTGTTCATGTTTAACTCTTTCAGTGAGTTGGTTGGTTGGTGTGTAACTCTTTCAGTGAGTTGGTTGGTGTGTAACTCTTTCAGTGAGTTGGTTGGTGTGTAACTCTTTCTGTGAGTTGGTTGGTGTGTAACTCTTTCAGTTGGTTGGTTGGTGTGTAACTCTTTCAGTGAATTGGTTACTTGGTGTGTAACTCTTTCAGTGAGTTGGTGGCTCGGTGTGTAACTCTTTCAATGAGTTGGTGGCTCGGTGTGTAACTCTTTCAGTGAGTTGGTGGCTTGGTGTGTAACTCTTTCAGTGAGTTGGTTGCTTGGTGTGTAACTCTTTCAGTGAGTTGGTGGCTTGATGTGTAACTCTTTCAGTGAGTTGGTGGCTCGGTGTGTAACTCTTTCAATGAGTTCCCATACCATAAGACTTGAGTTCCTACCTGGAACTTGGTGACGCACTGCGAGCTGCAGAAGTTGAGGACGTTTCCCTCCGGCAGCGTGGCTTGGTACTGCGGTAATGAATTCCTCTTACAGAAGTGACATGTGGGGTCTGCGTCTACAGACAGACAATACAAAAAAAAAACAGCTTTTAAGTAAGTGCCATATAAATATTTTGGTTATCAATACTACTATTGACAACACAAACAGCACAACATAATGGGGGCAAAACAGGAAAAAGGTGTACAGAGCTGTGTTAACTTTGAGAGAAACATCGATTGATTTTCCAGGATCATTCAAGATCTTCAATGACATTTTCTTCATCTCCGTTTCCCAATTTCCCCATTTCATATACCAGACTTCCACTGTGAGTACACCAGGTGGGGACGCTAGTATTCCAGGTCTGCATGGTATTGATAATCCTCTTAGGTTTTCTGGTCTTCGCCCAGCAGTAGGTCTACAGGTCTACAGGAGCTGTTATTTCTTAATCTGTCAAGTCAGTTATTAAATCATCATGCAAAACCTTAATATGCATCTGGATGGGAAAACTATGAATCAGGTTGATCAGGGTGGGGCATTGAGGCAGGTAGCAAACCATCATTTGGAGGTCCTCTTCTATTCTATAAGCTTGTTGTCTGGTAAACGGGTGACAGCCTGTGGTAAAACATCAGTGACTGCGAAGCCTTTCTGAACCAGACGCTCCCAGGGCTTCCATTTCCTGTCGACTCCCTTCTTTGTGTGTGCTCTTTGGTAGTACTCACTGAGGACGGATGTGGACGCCGTCTTGCCCTTGTTCATGCAGGTGACGGAGCAGTAGGAGCCCATGGTGCCGCCGGCCCCGAGGCTATGCAGCACCTCGCCCGTCTTGATCAGGGTTTTACAAGTCACGCAGGTCGCCAGCTTACTGTGGACCTGGCAAACAGAAAAACAACACGTCAGAAAAGACAGCTGGTGAGTGGGAGGGAAAGAGAGAAGACAACAAATGGTAGAATATCCAATATCCATATTTGTTCTGCATTTTGCCAGGTAGGGCTTCATGAGCTGCAGCTGTTAATGGAGTCAATAGCAGTCTTCTCTTTATTATGGCTGATAGTTGAAATGCGTTTTTAATTCCTATTATTTTACAGCACTTTATAGCTTTTTTGTTTCAAAGTTACAAAGAGTTTATTATTACAGTTATTGTGAGTAGTAGTAGCAGCTGCATCAGTAGTAGTAATATTAGTACTAGAAAATAAAATAAAAATGTAATTGCTTGTTAAAACGTATCTACGGTAAGAGCGTCCCTGTTATCATTTCACTTACTCCGTCTACCGAGGGGCTGTGAGCACATGAATGACTGTAGTAGAAGCATGGTAGCATGTACACGTTTTAGCACTTCAAAAAACAAGTTTAAACTGGGAGACAGTTTTTAAACACACACACAATTTTGACTATTTCCCCCACACCCCTGCCGGCATGGATGATGAATGATTTCTTCTATTTAAAGGGATGATCGTCTGCCAGCGTCGTGGATTTTTGTTCTTTATTTAGAAATGGAGAAAGCAGAGAGGGCCACAGATATAGAGTCAAGTTAAATACCCCCAACCAGCCACCAGTCCCAGTGGCTACTACACCCTGAAACCCATCAGCCACTTCTTTCTTTTCACTATTTTACCAACGGCCAAGAACAGACCAGAACAAATGATGACCAGCTCACATGGTTTTGTCCCAACAGACCCTGAGCCACCAACCTATAGAGTTATGCCATTGAAATCGGCAAGGCTCCCTATACTTCCTAATAGAATGTTCAATAAACTGCCGTTGCCAGGCAACAAATACAATTGCAGCCTCTAAGTTCTGGCTAATATCGCTTAGCAACAACATTTAGATCCTGCACTTTCAGGAAAACCAGAATCACTGAAGGTTTAAAATAGCCCCAGAAGTAAAAGTGTGCCGGGTGCTGACCTGTGGTGTGTACCGAGTGCTGTGTGGTATTATGGGTTGGAACACCGGTCATGACCTGTGATGACCCCCCACCTATTCTATTACACATACATAGTTGGCTGGGAAAATACTGAACGTGGCCAGTAGACAAAGCAGAGCTAGTTCCCCTTCCACACACAACTACTACATCCACGGTGATCCTAATTCCTGCGTCCCTCTCAGTTTCCCTGTCTCAGTCAAGAGGAAATGCTGTGGGGGGGTAGACTTCCCACTCAAACAAGCAAATAGAGGAGTTCCACCAGGGGTTGCAGTTTAGTCTTATTTGGACATCTATATCATGATATATGGACAATTGGGTGGGCTGAGCAATAAAGCCAGATAATGAATGTCCCAGCGACGGGGGTCCACTGTGGCCAAGTTAATATGAAATGCTGAAATGGATTCCAACGTTGCACCTTTTACACACCCCTGGCCTTTGTTGGGCCCACAGTACCTGCTTGTACTCCCTGATGCAGTTCTGGCAGCAGAAGCGTTTCTGCTGGCCGTCCACCAGCAGGAAGTGGTTGGCCGAGGCTCGGCTGGGCAGGTAGTCGCCGCACTGCTCGCAGCAATTCATGATCAGCCCGTTGGCCATGCGGTAGACGTTGAAGCATGTGTCGCTGCAGATCTTGTGCGTCACGGTCTTGAAGCTCACCTCGTGACGAATCTGTGGACAGCAAAAAGAAAGGGACAGCCTAGTTAATTGATGTAATACTTCCGTTACTTTGGCTGCCGGGCAGATAGATGATTACTGACTCTTTTCCAGCGTGCCACTTTTCTAAATGGTAATTTTCTTTTTTTACTGCAAGCAATTCTCCTGAATCTGAGAGCCATATTGATGTCAGGAGCCTTGTAGTCATGCATCACAGATCCATCTCCACATAGCTTTAGCGGTGTTACCCATCAGGACAAAGGGGCTTGGCTCCGGTGCATCTCATCCATTTGGAAAATTTGACACTGCTTGCATGGGTTTGTAACAGTGTGTGCTGTACAGTAACTCGTCCCTTATAAGTTGTCAGAGATTGACCATGAATACAATGCCTCTGGTGGACTCGTGTATTGCCTCTTCTCACTAACACCCAGCGCTGGCGACTGGAAAGGAAGATTAATATAGCAATAGCCCAGGGCAGGCTGAGGTATATTGACAGGAAGGTGAGTTGTTAATACTGTGAACCAGACCAGTAAAATAGTGAACATGTGTAACTCCAGTCCAGTGGGGGGGTCACAGGGAGCTCAGGCTGTAGAATCAGCTTCAGAACAGGATTCAGCGTCATGCTCAAGGACACTTCAGCAGATCCACATGGCCACCCTGTCATCCCAAGGGTATGAAAGGCAAGCTTGGGGCTGGAGGGTCGTTGGTTCAAAACCCAGAGGGGTTGGGGGAAAATGTGAGTGAAGGGGAAGGCTCTCCCCTCTGCTCAGTGTCCGACAGCAGAAGACTGTGGTTGTACTGGGCAGCTTCTAGACAGATTTTACTTCACACACTGAGGTAACTGGTAAAAGAATACATCTCTGACTGTGATACTCTGATATTAGGAGCCAAACAAGAGCAAGGAAGCTGCTTGTGTATTTAGCATGTTTATAAATGCTCCATTGAGAGGCCCTCTATTTTGGAGCTGACTGTTTTTCCATGTGGCAGCCATGGAGACTGAACGCAAGGCCTGGTGAAAACTGGCCCTAGGAAGCCATACTGAGGGTGAGAGAGAGGGAGAGAAAGGGGGAAGGAGTGACCAGAAAGGGAACAATTCTGGAGAGAAGTGACCTGAGGAGGAATGGGATAAGGTAGAGAATGAAAGGCAAACGAAGTGATGATCGTGACACAAGAGGGTGTGAAGGTGCAGAGAAGGTGACAGGCTCATTCAGGAAAGAGTATTGTGCATGTTGTGTTCATAACCAAATCCAAGTCAAAGCTTGATTGATAAAATGAAGATGAAGCCAAATAATCAAAACTGCTTGTTGCCTAAGACCGTCAGACTAGAGTAGAGAAGTGTCTGTGTAGTGAAGCGTGTCGGATTGGCTGACCTCGGTGAGCTTGCCACAGACGGTACATTTGGTTTTGATGCCGGATTTGGGCGGGTTCTGCTTGTTCTCGTAGGCGCCCAGGCAGCCGGTGCTGCAGAACTCCTGGAAAGACTCGCTGGAGTCCACCTGAGCCACGATGGTGCCCTTCATAGTCGTGATGTCCCTGGAGAACAAACACACCAAGCAGAGTTAAAAGGAGTCACAGCAACAGAACATCAGTTATTAACAGAGTCCAAGTCGTTCCCAAGTGTCCTCATATTGAACTAGTCATCACTGTGGTACAGGATGTGAACAGCATGAGTTATAATCACTGGACACATCCATCCATCCCTTTAGGGGTTATGCAAGCAAACCACAGGGGAACCCAGAAGGTTCCGTGAGGAACCCCTTCCTAAAGGATTCATGAACCCTGATGGTACTTCCACCAACATATGGTGGTTCTTCAACAACCCTTCTAGGGATACCTTTCCTACTGAGGATCCCTAAGGTGCTTAGTGGACTCCTTTGGATCACATCATGCTAACTTCAACTCTAAACCTGGTCCTGTGGACTCCAGAGAACCAGCCTTACTTTTTGCACATGGTGCAACTCTTCTTGGGGGCAGGTTTGTGTGAGAAGGCGGAGAGGCAGGTGGTGGAGCAGAAGAGGTGTGTGGATCCTTTACGCTGGTAGGCTGTCTGGCCTTTCTTCAGGGGCTTCTTACAGTTGGCACAGGTGACCTGGACAAACAGATCAATGACAGATCAATGACTTACTGCAGGGGACCTTAATTGACCTCTATCGGCAACCAGAAGGAATCGAACAGCGATAGAAGTGATCTCCTACACAAGTCTCTGGCACAGCCCCCAACCCCACCTGGCCATGTCACTGGTATTGATCAACAACCCATTGTGTGCCATGGGGCGGTAAAACTCTATAACACTGTAAAAAGCCCAGCGTGAATGCAACTTTGTCTTTTTCCCAAATTAATCTACAGGTATATCTACATCAAATAAAATGACAAACTGCTACAGCCTAAATCCAAAAGACAATCAGTGAACGGGGTTATGAGCACCATCCCACCTGCAGGGGGAAACTGAATAAAAAGACATTTGACGTGCCTTGTTACGTTTGAACAAATCCCTCAGTGGAGGTAGGTTGGAGGGTTCTTTGTTAATCTGTCCAATAGTTATGGAAATGTAAGTACGGCTGCTCCTAACTGTTCTGGAGTCTGTAGTGTGAATGTCATAATTTCCTCACAGGTATGAAACGACACGGCCACAGTCAGCGTGCAGTTATAATAATAGCTTTTTTAATGGGATCCGATGAAGCTTGGTCATTATGTGTTTGGAGATCGTTTAAGGGCTTTTCTACTTTCAAGTCGAGCACATAAAGCCCTCCTAACAAACAGGATTGTCACACAGTGCATTACAGAAAACAAAGCACACAAAACCGCTGCAAACAAAAGAAAGAAATGTGGCCAGAGCTTGTGGTCTACCCATGGAGCTACATGGTAAATGGAAACCCAGGCAGTGCTCGACCCAGGTTCTACCTATTCAGCTACACAGGACCGCAGTGAATAGAGCGCCTCACCTTGACTGTCCTGGGCTGTGGTTGGGAGCCTGAGGAAGAGGAGGAGGAGGAAGACTGGCCGGGAGGTTTGGGAAGGGAGGTGGCAGGAGACGGAGAGTCCACCCCCGTCTGTTTCTGGTTACGAGGGAATGAGGCTGACTGGGAGATCCAGGAGTCTGGAGGGAGAGAGAGGACACGAACCGTCGGTTTTCTCCCGGGTCACGACACCGAGGGTTTGACTCCGGTACAGATACCACCAGGTATCACCGTTACTAAAACAATACCTCAGAAACAAACAACACCACTGAGATTAACGTGTTGTTGGTGCTGACAACATCTGACGCCAGCAGTTAAACATCAACTTTTAGTAAGACAGCCAAGACCAGCGCTGCTGGCTGCTCGGTGGACACACAGCTTGAGGACCCCTTTACACCTGGCAGCAGCATGCGTCTCTTATTATGTGTTAAGGTATGAGTGCACATGTAATATTAACGTCCTTTAAAAATTACGTTAAAACCATGTTCTACTTGTATCCTTGACAATCCATTTTTTAAAGTACGTTACTATCTGAGCTGCCTGCCACCAGTTTGATGTGTGTGCTCTTCATCGTTGATGTAGATTTACACTGTTAAAGAGAAGTGGTTTTAGGTGGTCCAATATTCACGTGCCAGGAGGTATTTACACCTTCACACGGCAAAGCTGCACTAGGAGTTTTATGTAAAAGTTGTAGTCGGCCTAAATCTCAAAGTGGGGCTGCAACAGAAAAGAGTCCCTACAGATTGAGATGCCGTAGATTCACCCCGTTTACCCAAATTTAATCCTGGTGTCGGGTGTGGACACTTCTCCGCCCACAGGAAGTGACAAATCCAAACTTAAGCTCGAAATCCAAAACAGCGAGCCAGAGAAAACAGGACTGACAGACGTTATCTCTTCCTCTCTCATCCTTTTGAGTTTCCTTTGGTACGAAGCATCATAGACCAGCCAGGTTGGTAAACATGAGCGTGGCGTGTGCAGTTCACTGCCGGCACGTTGCAGGATTTCTGGGAACAATTACCTCTTGCTGCCATTTGGGGGCGTGAATGAGCGAAAATGCAACTTTAATGGCAGGTATAAAGGGAACCCTGGCACTGTCAGTGTGATGCTCTACCCATGGAGCTACACGGGACCACAGAAAACGTATAGCATGTGCACACTCTACATATAAGTGAGTCAGTGTGAATTAACCAGGACAACCTTTGGCGTCCATGTGAGACTAATGAACCCATTACCAGTTCTGCTGTGCGTCCCGGTGTCTCCGTTCTGGACCGGCTGGCCCACCGAGCCGGAGCCCCGTCCAGGGTTGAAGGAAGCTGTCGGTCGGCTGGCTGAGGTGTCGGGACTCAGGCTGAACGCACCGCTGATCTGCAGACCGTTCTCCTCCACCTGGCCCTCGCCTGCCTGGACAGCAGAGTTAGGTTGGGTTAGTTTTGTTGCATGACACGTAGAACCAAAGTGATGAACAAACCAAGATGATGGAGGTTCCTCTGTGTTTTTTACTCCACAGTTTAAGGAAAACCTGCAGTGAAACCTGCCTCGCCCTGCGTGAAGGAGCTGCTAACCCAGCTAACAGAATTTCATCAGTTTGGCTTTCAGTGTGTTTTAGTGTCCCATGATGGTTTCAGGTGCAGTTTCATCCTGCCAAGAATAAACCTGCGATACCAAAGTGAACAACTGCTTTTAAAGTGCCAGCTTTTCCTTTTCCGGTAATTTTGAGATCCATGTTCACCCCGGGGGCCATGCCAGGATCAATTCAACATGTAGGTGTGGCAGTTTAAGAATGGCTTGGATATTTATATCATGATATATTCACAAAGCTGCAATTGTGGTTTTCTAATAAGACCAGCGGGGGGGGGGGGGGGGGGGCACCACAGCTACATGGATATTACAAGAAGAAACACTGGATCTGATCTGGTGATTCTCACCGCCATGATGGTCGTGGCCCCGCCCTGCAGCGATGTCACTGAGGTGATCATCAGGTTCATGTCCACCTCAGCCTCCACCGAGATTGGTTGGGCGGTCGCCGTAGAAACAGAGGTGGTTCTTTTCTGGCTATTAGACCCCAACGTGGTGACACTGGCAATCCTGATCTCCGAATCAGGCTCCGTGCTGCTGAGGACCCCTGGTGAGTGGGAGGAGCCTCCAGGGGGCGCTGCTGAGGATGAGGAAGTGTCTTTGTGTTCAGAGTCCTCCTCGTCGTCGATGACGATGGGCTCTATGGCTGTGGTCGGAGCTTTAGCGGGGGGTACCACCGTGGAGGCGGTGGAAGACACAGGGGGACTGGGGGTCTTGGAAGGCATCGTTACCGTAGACGCGGCAACAGTTGCCACGGCAGCCAGCTCAGTGCAGTCCGTGCTGGCTGTGTCTTGGGACGGGGTTGTGGCGAGAGGCTGGGGGGCCTCCTCCCCTACCAGAACCACATCATCATCGTTGTCCTCTGTGCCGCCCTCCTGAGCAGCTTCATCCGCTGTCGCCGTGGAAACTGCCTCCCCAGCCTCCTCTGAGAGGGGTGTGGTCTGTGGCTGGGGGGAGGGAGTGGCGTCGATGGGCTCCACCTGCTCCCCCTCCAGCTCTGCTACGGCAGGCCTGGGTTCTGACTCCCCGTCCATCGCTACGGCAACCACCTGGCAACACAAACAAAAGGCAGAGACGATTAGGGGAAGCCGGCGCCAACGAGGGTTTTTATGATATTTGACAGCTCTGCAGGTAGCTCAACAGTCCCCAGGGGCAAAGCTCTCCTTCCAACCTCCTCACTCCTGGTGGAGATTCATTACTCATTCTTACTGCTTCCACCTTTCCTGCATCCTCGTTGTCACTGGCTCGTTTTACACTATTAAAAAACCACCCATCTAATTTTCAACCTTGCGTGTCCCAGATCCGAGCCCTCCATTGCAGACTGTGGCCCGCTTCCTCCCCGACGCGGCTACAACACTTTGATTTAATTTGATGGCTCCGCTCATGGTTGGAGCCAAAATGGATGCCGTGATGATGCCGAGGTAGTGACCTGGCACCGTCTGTTGGCTCTGCTGTGTCACATCACTAAGGCCATTCAGGTGCGTTCACACTTCCCCCATTCAGGGTGACAATCTAGGTGGAGAACACACAAGAAGCAGGTGAGAGGAATAATAGAGCTGGTAGGAAAGGAAGGAAAGGAAGAGGAGGAAGAGGAGGATGACACATGGACTGATTTATATTGTTCCTCATGTGGATCCAGACAGGTTGAGGAAGGGAGAGGAGACAGAGGAAGCCAGATCTGAGTGTTCATATTTGCTGTGTATTAGAGTAACAGGGATAAGTGGTGCTGCAGGATTATGGTGAAATTATATTGATTATTTTTCTAGATATTGTGATCAGTTATAATATTCATCAGTTATTAACACAAATATTCTACAGCAACTTACGTCAACAGCTTGATTTTCAACTGTAGTGGGCAAAATGTTCTAATATTTGAAATATACTGTGATTAATTGTGGAAACTAAAATTGCATTATATGATTATACTTGATTAACTGAGCAGGAATCACTACACTTCACTTAAGCAGTCGAGTATTTATGGTTTCATTCAAAACAGGAAACGATGTCTGAGGTCCTGGAGGAAGGCTAAAGCTCAATAGATGCAACAGTAGAGTGGACAGTAGAGTCTCCATGGCTGAATGGAGATACTCAGAAGTGCAATATGCCCATCCAGCATCAGGGGCGCCGTTGCTCCCCCTCTTCCTCCCCCTCCTCCCCCCCCCTGCCTCGCCTCTTCCTGTCGCCCTCCTCTTCCTCCCCTCCCCTTCCTGGGCTCTGCACCTTTCCCCAACAACCAAGCGCTCTATTCCTCCTCTCACCTGCTTTCTCTCGCTGTCTCCTTCCCTCCCCCTGCTTGTCGCTCTACCAACAGCTTCCCTCCTGTTGCCACTGGCAACCGGTGAAGCTACACCTTGGTTGCCGTAGTGACGATGAGCCCCGCCACCACAGGGACTTGTTCTCTGTGTTCTACATCTGGGTGCTGTTGGGTTGGCCAACACAAGAGTAAAATGGTCAAACCACGCTTCCTGGTTCAGAGTACCTCGCGAATCAGCACCTTATATGGTTCTAAATATGGAACATGGCAGATCAAGACCAGCCTGCTCTCACATCTCTACTTCCAAAACATGTGGACAGGTCCTAAAAGGTGTGCAGGTGATATAGTGTCCTATTTATATTAGGAACGCCTGAACCGGCCAACAGGAGGATGTTGGGTCGTTTCTATCAAAACGTTCATGGTCTTTCTGCTGCATGGCAGTGAGGATGGTGGTAAGCCACACATCACGTTACCACTGACAGCTGCAGCACACACACACACACACACACACACACACACACACACACACACACACACAAACACGTACACACACTAACAAACATACAGACAGATGCACACACACACACACACACACACGACCCATATGGCTGGTGTGTTCTTCACCTCAACAGTCACCCTGAATGGGAAAGCCGTAGTGTAGTGACACAGCGTAGCCTACAGAGCATCATCACGGCATCCATCTTGGCTCCAGCGGTGTGCGGTGCATCCAATAAAATCACAGCACTAAATGGGGAGGCGTTCAGGGTTCCTACACATTTCACAGACCAACTTCTTGACTGGATTTGGTCCATTGTTTCAACACGGTGCTCCTTACATTCCTTATAGGTGGAAGAGAAACTCAAACCTCCCTATCAGCTAGCATCCACCCTGCTGGTCTGCTTCAGCAAGACACCGGATGCTGCTTTGTAGCTGACCCTGACCTCTGACCTCCCTGAGGAGGAGGAGGGGCCGAGAGAAAAAGAGGATTTTCCTACAGGGATCAATAAAGCATCACATCATCTACCTAAGCATCTACCTCTGCCTATGACGGAGATTATTCCTCACAACAACTACGGTGCCGTCTACGACATAGAAACGCTGCGTGCATCGGGACTCAACATCATTTCTCCTCACGTTCCAAGACCTGGAAAACATCAAATTCATTTTCCATATGCTTCCAGACCTGGATGGAAGCCCTGGAAATGCTTCCAAGGAAACTTCCAAGGACCCTTTTCCTCCCGTTTGACAGAATGAGGAGGCGAGCGTCAGTCTATACCCTTGAAATGGAAATGAAAATATGAACAGCTGCCATCTAGACTTGATTAATTTGACAACTGTAAAAGTGTACGAGACACAAATACATTCACCGAGGATGTCAGAATAAAAAGACCTGTTTCCACTTGGGTCCTCATGATGTAGAGGCAGCAACTTGGCAAGATAGGTCATCAAAACACATCCAACAGGAGCACGTTAGGCTCTAACTAGAACCATGCAATCAGCATCAGAGGTATATGGTCTAGTATCAGGATAGCATGCCGTATTGATTTCTACCCAACCCCTTGTATACAGGCCTATTCATCCCGGCCTGACGCAACTGTAACTAACCATAGGAAAAGATTGCATCACTACTGAGAAAAAAAAAAAAAAGACTCCACTAAAATGGCTAAAATTCACAAGGCGTGGGCTAGGGCCTACACCATGCAACGGATTACAATCATCTCCAAATGATCGGACACACAATTATCTTTAACTATTTTAAGCAGAAATCAGAAAGGGAAGTCAGCCAGGGTGACTTGACCAGTTCATATTATATGCAATTACTCATAGAGAAGTAGAAGTACATAATTGAGATGATGTCCTTTTATACAGCAAAACACTCTGACTGCAGATTCTTTCATGAAAGCAATGGATTAAAAAGTAGAATTTTTGCTCTGAAAAGTGTTAATGCTCATGTGAAAGCTCCTCCAGTACAGGAGTGCAGTGCTTCAGTATAGTAATGGAGTAAAAATACTCTGTTACACTCCACAGCCGCAAACAGAGAAAGGCTACTATACAATAGCGGCGCATCTGTGCAGATTGTAAAGTTTTACTATAAAACGTTGTACCAAAGCTGGAGGAAGAGTTCTGCCAGAACAGAACCCCAGCTTTCTGCACAGCGACCATGTGACAGGAAACAAAATCCAACATGGGGTGATGTTCAAGATCATTAAGCTGTTCTCGACTGTTCATAAACAGTCTAGGATTTCACTCTTTCCCAATGCAGTGTTTTTTTTGCAAGGTAACCCAATCTGGGCCGTTTTTTCAGTAAATACCCAATACCCCTCTGTCTAGAGACAGCATGCGTGTTGTTGTAACATATTACTGCTGCATAGTGGGGCTGACTGGTTCACTGGTGTCAAAATATGGAGGGAGCATCCAGAGGTACACCCACCCAGTGTGCAACACTTCCTCAAAGCTAAGCAAAGAAAATGCAAGACTGTTTCTCTGCCTGGAATTACAGCCGCAAAGGGAACTTGTGCAAAGCAAGTCTCTGGTGCTCTGAGGGGGGGAGAACAGTCTGGTCCAGGATCAGTTCAGACTGCAATGCAGAGCTCCCAGCCAGCCTGCATTCACGTGGATGAGGGGGGAAGTGGGGGGTCCGGCAAATGAGCTTTGACATGCAACCTTCCTTCCACCGCCACATCAGGTGCAGGAGGGTGGGCTGCTGGGGAGAGACCGCCTCCATGCAATACCCAGCAGACAAACAGTTAACTGGCAGCCCAGACCAACCCCAGCCACATCATCATCATCACCATCATCATCATCACCATAGGTGCTCCTCTACCTTTCCTGCACTCGTATCAATTTTCGCATGAAGCCAAATCGACATCATTTCCCCAGCAGGTCACAGGGTGGGCGCGTGCACCGACAACTGCGCATAATCACGCCCTCGACGCAGATAACCGGCTAATGACATCTTCCCGTTAAATGCACGTAATTAATATTATATAAGGCTTATGTCACTGATAGCTGACGCGCAGTGCGCAGCCACCAGGCCGGCTGATCTGCTGGAATAGGGTCTATTCCGGTTACCTGGCCGCCAATGAAAACTATCTGTGTTGCCGGTGAGCTTGTACCGGCTGTCTGTGGCTCGATGGAAAGCCTGCCTACCACGTTGTGGGGGCCACTGAACTCCCCCTGGCCGTGCCCTTGATCATAAAACCGGGTAGAAGCTCCACTCCATGGCGAGGACCACAGCTCCACCACCCGGATACCGATGTCACCCAGCCTGATCCGCGCAATCCCTGTCTCTGTTTTTATTTATTTTTTTGTTTTACCGGAGATATCCAGCCAACTTGGCGATGGAGAGCAGGTCCAAAACTTTCCCCCTGATTAAGAACAGTCCCGAGTCACATCTGGCGCTACCTGCGCTGGTCAGCACCCCCCCCCCCCAGAAATAACCCGGGTACAGCAGGGATAGGTCGGCTTTTGGAGAGCCAACTTGGGAACCAGAAACGTGGTTCAGGGTGTTCCGTTCCGTTCCCACCCCTGTCCTTCCTGGCGCACACTGCCATTGGATTAGCGGCGGCTCGAGGGGAGGAGAGCAGACACAGACTGCGCCATTGTTAAATACTAGAAAATAAGAAGTTATTCGCGTCAGACGCGTGGAAACACTGTCTAACCACCACGACGTGATGTGCAGTCCACGCAATATAGTAGTGAGTCTCAAAAACACAACCCCCCACGGCTGGCAGTGTGTTTCACTACACTACCCCCCCCCCCCCCCCTCCTCCTTATCCAGTTTCAAATTGGTGTGCATTTTTCTAAGCCTCGCGCATGCCACTGCCACCAAAACAGAGCCGGAATCAGAATAAAAAAGGCTGTTTTTTATGATACCTGTGACGCTGGGGTTTTAATTGGAAAGTTACCCAGCAGAGAGACCACCCTGGTGCAATCAGTGGCAAATATGCGTGGCTACCGCAGGGGGCGCACTCG
Source organism: Hoplostethus atlanticus (assembly GCA_034670405.1). Classification (NCBI taxonomy): domain Eukaryota; kingdom Metazoa; phylum Chordata; class Actinopteri; order Trachichthyiformes; family Trachichthyidae; genus Hoplostethus; species Hoplostethus atlanticus. The sequence goes on along the minus strand of JAXDDX010000108.1, from coordinate 1,286,644 downwards.
TGTTGCATATCAACTGAACTGCCTTCATCTGTGTCGTGGTAAACAAGGCTGGAAGAAAAGCCCGTATTGTGTTTACGGCGGGCTATTCGGGGGGCTCTCGCGACCCAAAGCCGGATTTGAACCCGGTATTTTCACCAACGGGCCATGATTTACCCCCCCACCCCCCTCCTCCCCCAACGGAAAACAGCACTGCCTGCCGTCCGCCATTAGAGAGCCAACTGAACAATACTGGAGACTAGAGGCGGTAGTAGCCACAGCACGCAGAGAAGGGCAGAAAATCTCATAAAATTAACTGTTAATTGGTCCCTAAAACGTGTCTTCTCGGCCCAACCGGACTCTTAAGACAGTGTTTGGGCACGCGCCTGCCGCCCCGCACAAGTTGCCGAAACTTTGACTAATTAGGTGTAAAATTGGAAATAACAAAAAAATGTCTGTGAGATTCGCTTACCGGAGTAGAGCTTGAAACGGTGTAGCGCCACTTTTGTGCCTTGACATTAATCCCGGGGAGCGCGTGCGCACTGACGTAGAACCTTCTACTCGGCCCAAAGATTGTGTATATTCAGGATGCATCACTCGGTGCTTTCACGTGACGTAACGCCCTCTGTCAGCCATGTTGGAGGGCCACGGCTCTTGGGTAACAACAGCTCAGAAGAGCTTTATTGTGTTTCTAAATTTTGCTCTTCTGTCACTTTACCTCACACGGAGACAACATAAACATAGTTGTTACCATAGTTACTGATCTGACACACCTTTGCAAAACTACTCATCACAACAATATCCCTTTATCTCTGGGTATTGTCATCGGTGTGTGTGTAATTTGGTCCAAATAAACCTTACATATTGTTGATATGTCCAGCAGTAGGTCACGTCTTGTAACCTTTACATTCATTTGTACCCCATACATTGAGAGCAAACTGGTCCGCAGCGATTCACGATGACGTTTATGTTACCCGGAAGTAGAGGTAGAGTGAGACCTCCCTAAACCCTCTTCGTCTCTGACGAAATCCTTTCTCGTTTTTCTGCGCCGCGCAAGCGCAGACCGGCCAATCAGGGGTGGCATGGCTGGCAATTAAATTGACCCATTAGACGGTGTTTTTCCAGCGCTGGTTGATGCGTGTCGCGTCGCCTCTGTGCGCTGACTCCGACACTGATTACCAGTTATTTCAGCCTATTCGTTAAAGCGCCAAACTAGGCTGCACTGAAGTCCGCTGCTCAGGTCCAATCAGGAGCGGGGCTGTGGGTTGACAGAGTTCACGGTCTCGACTCTGCTGTCCTCACGTCTTTCCAACTACAAATGTCGGTTGCAGCAGCCAGAAGAAGGCAGAAGTGTTTCAGCCGTCACAGGTATCATGTCCAACCACGTCTCGAGCTGTCAACCCCGGCAGCTCGCGGGTGGTTGTTTCTACCAGCTCAGCCTGTGATCAAGACGGTCTGTCCGTTATGGAGCAAACTGGCTCGGGAACCCATAGGAAGCACTACAGAAACCCCATAATACACCTGAAAGGACACAATACAAATATCACAGCAAAACTACTAGTCCCTATAGGAATACTGTAGGATTATCATAGTAAATAAATACCACAAAGTGCTTTAAGCTCACTATAAACTCACTATCTAGTACCACAGACACACTATTAGTCACCATAGGAACATTCTGGGGATATTCTAGTGGTTTCTCGTCAGGGAAGGCTAGACATTAGAAAAGTAAAATGAACTGAGGGTCTGAATATGGCGGATCAGGTGCGCTCAAATGTCAGAATAAAATGTGCAGTTCAGATTCAGACAAGGACTGGAGAAGGAAAACAATCAACCTGCTGCTGTTCAGCCTCTGCCCACATCCCAAACTCACCCAGATCAGAGTGTAAGGTTTTATGTCCAAGCCAACCTGACAACCAGATCATCTGCTCCTGCGTGAAATGCCGCCTGTTCCGACACCAACCTGGCAACCATGATCAGTAATTATAATCACATCTAAACTGACCCAGGCTACAAAACAGAGGCAGACACAGCCTTGATCAATCTGACTCCCCCCAGCGGCCATGTATGGAATTACACCTGGTGTGTGGCGAGACACGCAGCATACTGAACCTGAAACAAACCGGAAACGGATTTCATTGGTACTCTGATATGAGTACAACCTCCATCCATTCATCCATCCATCCTCACATCCATCCATTTTCTCTTTTCATCCGTCTGCTTTTCTTTCAGAGCTAATCCATCCATCCATTGATCCTCCACCTTATTTTCTTCATCGATTCCGACAGCCACAACCCAAACCAGTATCAATTCATGGGTTCAATCCTCTTTCTATCTAAATCATTTCCCATCCAACCACTCACACATCCATCCATCCATCCATCCCTCATTCATTCACATTGCATGCTTAATAAATGTCAACCTTCTACCTCAGTCATTTCACTGCCCCCCCCCCCCCCTCTCGGTGTGTCATGTGACTGAGATGTTCTGGGTTATTATTTGTACGAATTAAATCCCTCAATACATTTTGTTGTTTTTGTACCGTTCTCGTCTGAGTCTCGATGTCATCCGGTCTCTCTTTGTCTGTCTTGGTTTTCGAAGCCCCTCGGGGGCGTTTCTTTGTCTCACCACACTTTGTATTTCTTCTCTCCTTTTCCAGTTTTAGTTTTAAATGCAAAGAAACCAAACTAAAGTACACCTGGATCAGGAGGCCTGCTGGAGGCCAGGTAGTGGTTTGTTTCTGGATGTGTGTCACACCGGAGAATCCAGCTGAGCTGCGGGTGCCTGAAACGCAGCATTGCTGGACTACCCATCCCTGTGTAGGATTATGACAGCATAGGATTACAGCTGCGTGGGATTGCATGCCAGCTCATGCTGTTCTGTGTCCCTCTGCAGAGTCACCCTCTCTCAGGTCTGAAGGGTGAAAGTTTGAAAACCTGCAGGTTTATTTCATGACCTGACATTTCACTCTCTGTATGTTGCAAGGTACTTCTTCCTGTCGGGGTTGGGCCGATGCCGATGGTACTTTTGGATTGAAGCTGCTGATATTCTGTGCTTTGACCATTTTCATGCCAATACTTTAGAAGGATTCAGTGTTTCACCCCAGAGTTTCATTCTTCAGGGTGGAAAAACCTCTGAAGCAACATTTAGACCATCAGGGACACTAAACTGAAACCAGACTGATTCATTTTGATTACTGCCCTGGTACCATCGGTCCCTGGTTTCATGCTGGCTGTTTGACTTGTCCGATCGATATTTTCATGGCATTTCTGCTTTACTAGACAGGATGCAATGGAGCCGACAGCCGTTTGAGAAATCTGAACTTCAATACCCAGAAATCCTGCAAGGCTCCTGTTTACCAACCCAGCCGGTCTTTCTCATCCGGCTTTCTCTGGACGGAGACTTACTGTTGTTGAGGAGACGGTTGGGATTCATCACTTCCTGTGTGGAGAAGTGACCATACCAGACAAATAAGGTAAATCTACAGCATGTTAGTAGGGGCGGGGGCCTCAGCTCTGAGGCTGATTAATACAGGTGGCTGCCTGGTTCAGCTTTTACAATAGGATGGAGAGGACATGACATGCAGCAACAACAGCCATGTCCCACTGGAGTCTTCTGGACACGCCCGGCTTGTCCAGTTGATTCCAATCTGAAGTCTGAATGACGAACAGCCAGTATGGAAACAGTATGGTAGAGACTCGGCCTCACGGTGAGCGCTGTCTGGCTGCAGGGTAGAAACACCACACACACACACACACACACTCCTATCTGCAGGCAGGCGAATGTTTGCCAGGCACATCAGAGTAAGGGTGACTGTACACCGGGAATTTCTAGAGGAACAATCCTACCTTCAGGAGCAATTCAGTCAAATCCACGATGTTAAGACGATCAGACACCATGACGATGAAGAGATACTCTTGGTCATTATATGTTCTTTGATCTGGAATCCTCTTTGGCTGTCAGATCGTCCCTGAATGGGATGGAGATCAATCAGGGCTCTTACTCTGAAAGGCCTGACAGAGGCTGCGTATCGTCCTCCATCATACTAACAGACTAACCAAAATCTCATCAACTGGTCCATAACAGGCCGATGGACACTCAAACATCATGCCTTCCTGTTTGGAGTGGTGGTAAGACTGAAAGCAGCTCTACAGTAAAGCAATTGGTTTTGGTCAGAATGAATCCATGTGATGGAAAATGATAAGATAGAGTCCAGGTTGAGTTCTGCTTTAAATAAAGGTTCATAGGAGAACCTTGAACCACCTATCTTTGAGGAGCTGATGTTGTTTCTGCCTGCTGCATTTCAGTCTGACTGCTTGGTTGTAACTTCCAGAATGAAGGTGGATAGGAAACGTCAGTGAGTTGACAGAAAGAGGCAACATCTGGAGTCATTTATTAAACTTTGAGTTGCTGACCATGTTGACACTCATGTACATTAAAGATGCTTTAACAGTCCTGAATAAAACACAGGCAAGGAAGTTCCTCCGCTGTCTCTCAACTGGAAAAGGAAAACATAGCAAACTGAAAACCGTGGGTATTAAGGCAGCATGGAGAGCCTCGTCCGTCTGGACCTCCCCATAACCACAGTGGTCCTTCATGTTGGAGCAGACAAACAGAAACCCAGAGACATTGGGCCCTGGCTGTCCTGAGTCTGGGCCTGTTTGGGTCACGTGGACATTCATGAAGGTCCTGGTGCTGGAGGGCTCCTCTAGTACCTGTGGTCTCCATATCCTAACCAATAAGATTGTCAAGGGGGGGGGGGTCCTGTTTAAAAGACGAAGCTAAAACAGCAGGGCAGTCGGAGGGGGGGGTCCTTGCACTGTACACGCCAAATAACTTAACCCACTCCTACAGTGGCAAAAAAACATGAAGCCGTCATCAACCCACAGATGACTCTATAACTGTATATATAGGAATATGTACAGACCAGAAAATATACTCATCAACTCTGTGGGGGGGGGGGGGGGGGGGGGGCATTTCTTCTTCATTCATTAAAAGGTTGCAAAGACCTTCCAGTGTGTCAACCTGCTGCAGGACATGAAACTAACATGAGGCTGCAACACACCGGAGTACAAACTATTACCTTTGTGCACGTTGTAGTTGTATTGTGTTGTTACACCTCGTAGGCACATTCTCTCATGTTCAATAAGTACTTCCACAGTATTAATGTGTACACAGCAGGGGGTCACTCCATCAGTCTGGTTTCAGTGGAGAGTCTGAATGTGCTTCAGCTGAGACAGGTCAACACACTGGAGTCAGGCCTTCACAGTATTATGTGTTACTAAAGAAAACACTCCTGGGCAAAGCATTGGCTTGGTCCAAGAAGACAACAAAAAGACAACAACCCTCCTCACATTCTTCAAATGCACACCGACAGCACGCCAAAGATCTACACACACGGACGCACGGGCTAGGCTTAAAAACACCGACACGCATCGAGTACATCCAGCCTCGCAGCCGGAGGTCAGGAAGGCACGGCCCGGGAGGGGTTCAGTCTCGGGAGTCACTACTAGACGGACTTCATCAGTTTCTGTCAGAGTCTTTGCACCCAGAAGCTGTTCGGCGGTGGTTTCACCGACCGATGGACGGGCCTGTCGAGCACACACAAACATTTTCCTGATCTTGCAGGATTCCTTGGATCTGTCCAGCCCGACGCAGCCGCCTGGATTCAAACATCATCAGTGAGCTGCAGCTCTTGAGGCGATGAGGAGCAGCTTGTGATTTCATTTGATGGTGCCATGAATTCTCGTGACCTTAGTGTGTGTGTGTGTGTGTGTGTGTGTCTTGCTGTGGCATTGGTCAGGCCTGGTGTGACCTTTGACCTGGGGAGGGATCACTGTAGCTGGACTCTGTACGCACAGATGAGAAGCTTCACCTGAGGAAAGACGGACATGAAAACAAGTCAGCACACTGTTCAAGTAATAATCTCTGTCCTCTGATCTCTCTGATCTCTGGACCTCAACATCATCAACCTCCACCATCATGAAGCTTCTCCATCTGCTGCTCTCAACACCCGGTGTCAGGTAGGTCTTTACTGGGAGAAACCCTCTGGAGACAGGAAGTGATGCGTTTTACGTTTCAACAGAAGAAGAACTGGGTAGTTAGCATGAGCAGAGATTCTTGCTCATTTGGGATACACAATGGAACTAAGATTAAAGGTGAAGGCTCTGAAAACCCACAGGAAGTGAGGCGCTGAAACATGAGTGCTAGCAACATGCTACGTTGTGCAGGCATGTTAAAAAGAAACACGGCCGAAGACTCCTAACATGTACAAATGTGAAGCTCGGCTCACGGCACTGACTGAGAAGGAAATCGTCACACTTCCTCAGCTTGACTCTCAAACTGGCTGTGTGTGTGTGTGTGTGTGTGTGTGTGTGTGTGTGTGTGTGTGTGTGTCACCTTGGCTGTTGGAGCCTCTGCCAGACGGATGAAGAGTCTGTTGATGCCTGGAACTGGGCTGAAGGAGTAGATGAAATGACTATCCTGAAAGTTTGAAGACACAAAACAACTCGATATGAAACCTTCATGTGTTGGTCAATTAAATGTAAATGCCAAAAAAAGAAACACAAACTCTGCAGATGAAACAGAGAAACCCTGGGGGGGTTATTAAAACGCCTCACCCCAGAAGAGGAAGAGACGAGCAGAGACGCCAGTGACTCAGCAGAGAATCAAACTCACAAACAACAACAAATACCTTACAACACCCTTCATGTGGATGATGATGCAACAGGGAAGTGACAGTGTGGCGTCTTCTCTGTAGATTCATACGAAGGGTTTCATTCCCAAACTTACTTAGCCATTTTGTGAAAAACAAATAACATCCTCTAAAATATCAATATTTTCTAAGACAGCCAGTTATTTCAAAAGTATTCAAGTTTTTTAAAACCTTTATTTATACGTTGCTCATTTACTTTTCCTGCCCAGATTTTTTCCGCTATTTTGGAAATGAAACCCTTCATACGTGGTGTTTTGGTAAAGAACTAACCAGGAAGATGGGGAGCTGGAACTTGTCGTTGAGCACGACGGCGTGAACGCTGCAGGGTCCACACAGCCGGGCCGTGATCTCACTCAGGAAGTTAGCGTGGAAGATGAAGAGGAGGATGCCTGAGCCTGGAGGAGGGAGGGAGGGGGAGGAAGAGACAGGAGAGAGAGCATGAAGTGACAAGGGGTGAGCATTGATATTTTCATGAACACTATTATGCAGTTGCGTCACAAATCCACCATGTCTGATCCATCATAGATCCACTGGTCTGTTAGTTAATAATCTCCTGAACCAGGTTGTTGTGGTGTGTCTGAGGATCCATCCAGTAACGTTCTCAGTAAAAGTGATCAGTGTGATCAGGTAGATTTGTCTCCAAATGTAGGTTACTGTGACTCAGTAAACTGTCTTGTCTTTAGCCCTAGTCTCTACTCCAAAACACTCTGAGTTGGAGCTGGAGAAGAGTCAGCTAGTTCACCTGAACTAACTGGTAGCTAGCTAACTAGTTACTGTTAACATGGGACTACTAGTGTGTGTGTGTGTGTGTGTGTGTGTGTGTGTGTGTGTGTTACCTTCTGGTTGTGGCTGGGACTTGTAGCCAAACTCCATGGAGAAGTCTGGTCCTTCACACAGTCTGTGGCAGGCCAGAGGGAAGACGGGCTCCAGCAGGGCCAGGCGAGTCTCAAAGTACGCCCGGATGGTGTCCTCCGCCACACTGGACAGCCTGACGGGGGGGGGGGGGCAGATAATCAATGTTTCATTGAGGACAGACAGGCTGAATAGATGGACAACATCACACTCAAACAAAAATGGACACATTTAGAGGAGATTAACTCTGCTTCAGTCAGCATCAGGACTAAATCTATCATGTTTAATAAAAACACAGCATGCACAGTTGTAACCACTGTTGAAGTCTGTTGAAGACCGCCATCATGCGTTCATCCTGCTCATTCATGTTAAAGCCGGAAAAATCCACCTGTCTGATCAGCCTGGATCAGAGCGTCCCATCCCCGCTAGTTGAGACAAACTAGAAACTTTCCCCTAAAAAGTAGCGTGACCTTTAATTGTAGTGACCTCCTTTAGATGCTGTAACACAAGGGTGAGATGCATCATTCCTATTCATTAAAAAACACAACCAGTGATGTCTGAGGTACTGCGCCTCCTACAAATAGCCTCCTACTCCTACAAATAGACAAACGAACGATCGTCTTGCATCGGGCTGATCAGTGTAGTTTAAAAACGCTGCATCATTACCCCAGTTTAGTCAAAACGTGACCACTGATGTCTGAGATATCACATGTGACAAATGAACTGACTGAGACCAATCCACAGCTGACCATCGGGAGAATAGATCAGGGAGGAAAAGGTGGTATGCCGTCACTCCAACATGGCGGCTTGTGCACTGCTGCCCACTCCCCTCTACTCCAGTCGGCACTCACATGTTGATGTGGTCCTTGATGAGGTCGCACACCGTCAGGTTGTTGCTGACCTTGGCGAAGTACATGGCCGTGTTCTTGTGTTTGGACAGGATGTTGCAGTCGGCCCCATACTCCAGCAGGAGGCGCACAACATCAGCATTCCCCCTCTTGCATGCCTGGCGTAGCGGAGGGGAGGGGAACATTTACCAACACATAGGATCTGATGGATATGTCTGTATACCCGTGACATTTCAGAGTATGGTCTGCATGACTCATGTCTCAACAGAAGAACAAGAAACCACAACATTGTAAAACCTCAAAACTGAATTCAAGACATTTTAAGGCCCTGAGTTTAGAGAATATAATTCAAGACATTGTGAGACTTTTCAAGGCCTGTCTAAACCGGTCATGGAGGTGCAGGTATTTCATTGAGGTTGTCAAGTGGACACTTTCCACCAGAGATGTTGTGTTGAGTAAGGGCCATGACACCTGCACAAGGCTGAATAGAAGCCGCTCTCAACACATGAAGACTTTATTTCTAAAATGATAAATACACATTTTCTTGGAATGAAGGACTCATACCAACCACAGTACTGTCCTTTCAGTGTATTTCTACTTCTTTAATGCTTACCTTCATCAGCGCCGTCTCCCCGCCTAGTGTCTGGGCGTTGACGTAGGATCCCGCCTCCAGCAGGATAGCGACCGTGGTCAAGAAGTTCTGACAGAGGATGGAAATAAAAATGAAGCTTTAAGGCAAGGCAGGTTTACTTCATACACAGAGGCACTTCAAAGTGATTCACATGAATACAGAAGGAAATAGATGAAGAGCAAATAAAACAAGGCAACAGAGTTCTAGAAAAATAATCTAAAAATCAGAGTGCAGGAACTGAATCGTATGCGGTGCAGAACATAGAAGTTTTCAGCCTTGTTTTAAAAATGGTCCAAAGTGGGGCTGGTCTCAGGTCTTCTGGAGACTGGTCTCAGGTCTTCTGGAGGCTGGTCTCAGGTCTTCTGGAGGCTGGTCTCAGGTCTTCTGGAGGCTGGTCTCAGGTCTTCTGGAGGCTGGTCTCAGGTCTTCTGGAGGCTGGTCTCAGGTCTTCTGGAGGCTGGTCTCAGGTCTTCTGGAGACCTTCTGGAGTCTCAGGAGTGTAGCTGATAACTGAAGCAGCCTCACCATGTCAGCCAACTCTAAAACGAGTCCCAAATGACCCCAGGGGTCTAGACCAGTCCCAGATGACCTCAGGGGTCTAGACCAGTCCCAGATGACCTTAAGGGTTTAGCTGATTCGTATGGTAAACAGCAGTATTTTAAAGAACCAGGCTCCATAGAGGTGATGAGTGTTTGTATTTGAGCCACCCTCATGGTATGGACTACCCGGGCTGCACCATTATGGCTAAAATGATAACTCTGATTATTTTCCTAATGTTGTGATCACGATTATCAGGTTCAATGATTTTAATGCACTTTAAATGCATCTTATATCAACATCTTGACTATTTAACTACAGTAGGTAGTAAATAAAATGTTTTGTATGTAATGTACTGTATGATTCTTCATAGTGGAAACTAAAATCATATGTTTATACACTATTACCTGTGCAGTCCTTCCTTATGGTCTAAAACAACATGAAAATAATTCTACAGTTTTGTGTTTTTGAGTTTTCACAAGCTGTCGCCAGGGGAGGAGAGTAGCTTTGTCAATCATTCACACTTTATCCTAAAACTCACAGGCCAGTTTCACTCCTTTACCAGACAGGTCAGTTTTTATAATAGGATCTCCAAAAGGTGGTTGGTTACCTGCCAACGTTGCTGCTAGAGTCGACAAAGTTACCAGCCACCATGTACTAGTATTTGTCTGATGGCTGGAGGTACGTCTCCCACCCTGGTTGGTCCTACGTTACCTTCTCAGCTGCATGCATCAGGGCTGTGGTGCCGTTCTTCTGTCGCCCATTCACCCTCACTCCCTTCTTTATCAGCAGCCGGAGGATGTCATCCTGCCCCCCCGCTGCTGCCAGCATGCTCAGGGACATACCGCTGGAGTCCTGGGCACAAACACACAGACGGATACAGGGTGACGGATGAAGCAGGTAAAATGAACAACCTTTCACTCAACGCTTTGTGAATTGGTGATTTGTTTGCATTGTGGTAAGGGGGAAGTCCCCAAGACGTTATGTTGAATTCAACTGCTGTTCCTTATTCACAGTGATGTCTCTCCACCATCATCACATCGCCATCTCATGGTAAAAACGGTACATCTTGGCCAGTGTTGGGCAATACTGGTGAGTTAGTGATGAGCCATTCTCTCGCCATTCATCATTGAAAAGCCAATTTCAGACAGACATGGACTGATACTGTAATAGATCCTGTTTACTGTGATTTTAACATCAAAAAGTTGCATATTACAGCTTTAAGAGTATCTGCCTGTACAGAATTGTCACTTCACTGTTTTTAAATGGAATAGCATTGCCCTTTTCATGGCCTGTGATAAATTGTATTATATATTGACAACCGTATTGACAGAGTGATAACCCAATTTTCCAGATTAATTGGGGAGAAAGGCATCAGACTATTAGTAGTTATCTGCAGGGGTGTCACACACACAAAAACATTGGCAATTTAAATGATTAATGTTATGCTAATAAATTAAATCAAATTGAATTTGAATGCATTTTGTTTGAACCAACTGAATCAAGAGTTTGGGGATATGTGAGTGTGTGAGGCAGCAAAAGGAGAGAGGAAGATGAGGTATGTTGAGTTCAAGATTTTTCAGTTTTAATTTCCTTGATTAAGGAATGCATGAAGCTTTTTCTTTTGGTATAAATTTGTGTAAATATACTGCATCTGTTTGACTTTTGAAAAAAAGTGTAATATTTATACAATCTTTTAAAAGAAAAATCCACCCTAGAACACTTTAACAGTTAAACAGGTATTGGTGATGTACCTTGCATTTCTGGGTCCATTTGGTTGTTTTTCTTATTCCGGTGTATAACTGGCCAAACTTAAAGGGGAATTCCGGTATTTTTAAACCTGGGCTCTATTTGTACAAATTTGTCATTTATACTGCAAAATAGGTACAAAAAGTTTTGGAATTGCTCTGGTAGATCGCCTCAGTCGGCAGTCGTGAAACAGGCTGCTATGGCTGCAATGTAATCCGCAGGGGCAACTGCGCCGATCAAAGTACGTCCACTAAAAGTTGTTTTTGCCACTGACAGGCTGAGATTGTTATTGGAAGTGTCTGACAACATTACAGAAAGGATCCTACCTTTGTTTAACCTCTTCATGCAACAACTCACCTCATCTTTCAGATTTCAGAGCGAGACTTCTACACCACCACGTCTCAGAAGGCTATAAAGGTTACTACCTCAGGCATTTCAGACGTGCAGTTCAACAAGGACCTATGGAAATCCTAGTCACTCAGCGACATCAGCACGTAGCTGCTTGCCCGTCTAGCAAGCATGGATAGGCACAGACTGCCAAATATCAGATGAATGAAGCTAAATGTTGAAAGATGCTATCAATGGTGAAAGATGCTAAATGTTGTGAAATTCGAACTCCATGACAAAATTCAGGCTGCATGATACCGACAAAGAAATGGTTCTTTTAACTGAATACTAATTGAAATTTCAAGACCAGGGTTTTTTTCTTCTTCATAATTCCCCCCCCCCAGCACTTTCTGTTGAAGAATCTGTGGCGGGGAGGAAATGAGATGCAAAGTCAAAACCTTCAATCATGCAAAAATAGACAAACATCAACATGTGAGATGTCCGCTGCATATAAAGCTTTAAAAGTTTAAGCCAAGAAGCATTTTATTGTCCAAGCAGAAGTTATAGGTTCAATACAATAAATGATGAAGAGCTTTAACTGAAGGCAACATGATTACAACAGGATGAAGAGCGACACACTGTGCTGATACAAGACCAACAGAAATAAGCTACCTACAGAAAAAAAAACTGTAATTTGCAACACCCAACACTGATGATATTATCTGAATACATAACTTGTAAACCTTGAACAGATTCATCTTACTAGCACAACTGCTTCAGGGACATACCCCTGCCTACTGTACATACTGTAACACAGTCAGAGACAAAGGAGAGGTTCACTCGTGACACCAACAGCACTAGGCTACACAAGGAAATGCTGTAGACCTAGGTTGTGTTGTGTGAATGTGCCATTGATTAGCAACAAATGGCGCTTTTAGGCTAATAATTGGGAGTAAAAAAGGAGACAAGGAGTCCCCTTTGATAGTGTAAGTGCTGATGAAATGTCACAACAAAATCCAGACTACAGTCTTCTGCATATTTGCAGTTAATAAAAAAGGTGATTAAAGTGAATATATTCTTCATCTGACTTACGTCCCCAGGGCAGGAAACTAACCACTGGCCACAGTGGCTGGGAGACCCAAGAATCCACCAGTCACTTCCACCATTTCACAAACCAAAGACAGAGGAGGTGAGATGTTTTTATCTAAACTCCTTTTTTAAGTCACATCAGCGAAAACATCTTTGTGTTATTTTTTTTTTTTTTTTTGGATTCGGATTGTATCACTTTGATTTTTGACCAAACCAAAGAAACAAACAAATCCTGAAAATGAGGTACCTGCTAAGGTGGCTGGTAGAGTTGACAACCGAACCAGCGACCGACAATTTACCAGAATGTGGCTGGTGGGTGGTGTTAACTTCCTACCCTGCTTGTCAAATGAAATAAACATCTAGATAAATAGCTAACAAAATAAAGCAACCTAATTTTGGCGACTATGCAGTTGCTCTTGCAATTGAATGGCACTATTTATATTGCCTGTCATCAATATGGTGTCATCAATATCCAGATCATTCAATTTAAAAGTAATAAAAATTAGACGAATGTTGTGTTTCCCCCCAAAGAGAATAGTAGAAAAAAACAACAATAAATGGCTTAAATCTTCTAAACAGGTACTGTGTAGTGATACAAAAATAAAACCAAACTTTTATGTAGCTCCTTATTACACATGAAAAACATTAAAATGAGGAATTTAAACACTGATAATCAAAGGAAAAGCGGTTTTCAATGTTTCAATCAGAGGTATACACACAGAGCTCCTAATTCTCTAACATCAGCTGTAAGTGTATGCCATTAGTGCTGCAGGCTATTAGGGGCCATCTACAAGGTAGGCTACTGCCTAAAGCAGGAATACAGTACACTTGGGCCACGCGTTTGGGAATCAAGTAAAGCAGTCTACATACAAGTGGCTGCAAAGTTCTGCTTGTCTGTGTTTTTCATCAAAAACAAAAACACAAACAGTACAGGCAGACTTCCAGTTAGTGACACAGCTAGCTAGATGTCCAATTAGTGAAGGAGAGAACAGTAGAATTCCTCTGGAAACGTACAGCCTCTGGGGCTCCTTTGCTAAGCACAGGGTTGGAAACAAACCTTTTCACCCACTGGCCATAGTGGCTAATGCAGTCCAAAATAATTCAGCAGTGCCTTTCACCATTTTAACCTGCCAATACACATTTTAGATGTGAACTTGGTTGGATACCTACCACAGCGGCTGGTAGAGAGCACAAACTTTACTAGCCACAATTTATTAACAACTGGCTGGTGGCCTGATTGTAGTTTCCACCCTGGCAAAGTGAGGTTCAGGTTTACTACATAATTACAACCATTCCTACAGAGTATCTGCCATGATTTAACAAATTCACCGTTACATAAATGCAATCTAATCATATTTAACATAAATATCTAACTGCCCTTTTTCTGAGGCCAAGCTACAAATGTCCTTGGTTCCACTATTTTGTGTATATTCATGCAACAGTACACCAATAGCTTGGTCCAACAGACAGGTTCTGATTTCTTCAGGACCTTTTCAAATGTCTGTCATTCTGATGATGTATGAGAGCAATGTTACTTAAAGAACAGCAGAACAGTCCTTAAATGACCTCAAGCCAAGGACCGTATGGCTACTGCCAGATGAGACAGAAGGTTCATTGATAGTACACTTCAAAACAATTCACCCTCTGCCAAGTTTTTAAGCCCCATACATTTCAAGGTTAACGCCACAGCTCTCTCCTCCTCTGCCTTTTTGCCGATCATTGAATGTTTCCTACCATGTTCATGAAAAATATTTACAGGGACAGATAAACGGGAGCATCCCACTCCGTGCTTGAGTTATTAATCTCTGGATCCTGTCCTCCAGTGTGCTTGGGGGTGAGTGCACTGCCTCTTCTTTTAATTGACTGAATTGTATTGTGCACATAGTACTTGACTTCCCTCCATGTCCTGCTATTTAAGGCAGGTTCGGCGACCAAACATGCATCACATTCCTTTTTACCTGGTGCTTTCACCAGTTTACAAATGTCTCCAAGCTGACGCCTCACTGCTGCCTGTTCCTCCACACTCCACAATCTCTTGGTTCTCTTTGGAGTCTTTACAGAAGTGCCTTGTTCTCCTGCAGGGGACATGGGTGTACTTGTTTGTACCACTGGCACTCTGTCAGGAACTATGGGTGCATGGATTGTTGAGACAACCTGCACAGTTGTGGGTGGGCTCGTGGGGTATGCTGGTGTACTTGAATGGTTCAGAGGTGTGAATGAAGAAACCATAGGTCTACTTCTATCATTCAGTGGTGTGAATGTAGGGACCATTGGTGTACTGGGAGCATTCAATGGTGTGAATGTAGGGACCACTGGTGTACTTGGAGCATTCAGTGGACTAAAAGTAGGAACCATTGGTGTACTTGTAGTGTTCTGTGGTGTATATGCGGGAGGTATTGGTGTATTTCTAGTGTTCTGTGTTGTGTATGCTGGAGGCATTAGTGTACTTGTAGGGTTATGTGGTGTAAACGTGGGAACCACTGACGTATCAGTAGCATTCAATGGAGTGAAAGTAGAAATCATTGGTTGACTTGTATGGACCATATTCGTATTGATGGAACCAATGGGTGAATACCCTGGGACCATTGAAGTCATCTCTTGAGGGAATGGTATAGCTAAAGGAGTTGTTGCCGAGTTCTCTCTTATGTCAGTTGGCTGTGCTGTTGTCAAACTACAAATAGTGTCTTTGTTATCCACCAAATCTTTCTTTCGGGTTGTGACTCCTTTTGGGCTGTTCGGCTTCAAAACACTGTCGTCTCCATCAGATTTGTGCTGGTAATACTTCTTTCTAATTGACTGCAGTCTGTTGTGCACATAGCTTTTGACATCTGTCCAAGATCTGCCAAGCAAAGCTGGCTCAGCGGCTATGCATGCGTTGCATTCCTTTTTACCTGGGACTTTCATCATTGTGATAAATTCACCTAAGTAACGCTTCACTGCAGCCTGCTCCTTCTCACTCCATGCTTTTTTATTTGAAGCACTCCTTGGGATTGTTCCTAAAAAAGTTGAATGATGTAGAGAAAAAAATCAGTACAGTACACATCATTGTATTGGCAAAAGTTTAAAATGTTCATGTAATTGAGGAAGCTGCAGCCTCTCAATATAGTGGTAAAGAAAATTTAACTGTCCTGTACTGGATATTTACCATCCAACCTTTGTAAAAAAACAGCAGCACACAAGACTGAAAGGCTCCATAATAAAGCCAAAGATACTCACCATCTCCTGCAGTGCTGGGAGGATCTGAACCCACAGTTTTATCCATTTTCAGCAGTTGTTTGCTCACTTCCTCCAACTGTGATGGATTTTCTGAGAGCCTAGAACACTCCTCACTGCTTCTTCCCACCAGCTTGGCCACTTTGTCCAATTCGCTTTCACCGAGGCTCATTAGCTGCCAGTAGCTGGCAATTTGCTCTCTTACTGATGAGGACAGAAGAGCCTCTGGGTTTTTAACTCCACACTGATTTGCTGCCCTTCTGACACAATCCAATCCTCTGATGTAGGATGGGCCTTCAGTTCGTGCAAAGAGGTAAGGGTTGTCTTTTGACACACCAGCTTGCTCTCGATTTTCAATGAGTAAATCAATTGAGAGCACAATCCTTTCAGTTAGTAGAACCAGCATGTTTCTACCGTACTGGCCTTCTAGTTCTAACCTGGTGAATTTGTCACCAAGCTCCAATTCCAATTTTGTGCTTTTCATTACTTGATCCGCGGATGGCACAAATGTTCTCTTTCTGCTACTGTAAGTTTGGAAAAGCATTCTACCAATATTTCCTACTCTTCCTCTGTTGAAGAGACACACATCTGCGAGAGTAGCCTCGCTGAGCTTTTTCCATGTTGACAAACTAGGACTTTCTTTTAGCTCCGTCTTTGCTTCGTCTCCTTCCTTCTTGATACATTTGTGTAGTTTGATCAAATCTTCTACCAGAGTTGATTTATCCATTTCCACTTTCTTAACCTCTTGCTTGTGGGAGGCAGATATAAGAGCTTTGCGAGAAAAACTGTCATTCCATTTTGTATCGAGAAGCTGTATGAACTTTTTCACTTGGCCTTCAAATTCACTGTCCTCTGTCATACGACTCTCCCCAAAAGCTATTTCTGCAGCTCGTTTTAGAGAGTAGCCAATCTTCGACACAAGGGAAACGGTTTTAAACTTACTGGAGCTTGGGTCAAAACCACTAACTTTCTTGGCTCCTTCAATAGCCAATTCAAATTTGGATGGTAGACATATTTCATGCAAATATTGCACACTACTGTCAAGCTCATTCACAGCAAGAACAAATCTACCCAGTTCCCTCATTTTCTGTGCAATGTAAGCAAACTGAGACTTGTCATGGTCATGCTTAGCAGACAACGCATTTCCATATTTGCAAATAAGGGGGTCATTTCTGACATGCCTTGAGATATCATCTTGATGCATGATGTGAATGATTTCCTCGCAGCCTCCTGTTAAGAACTCAGACATTGGAAGAAGTCGAGAGGCGGCACTTTGGACTCTGCCTTTTCTTGTTCTTTCAGTGGGATTTTGATCTCCCTTTTTTGCCTTACATGACCGCTCATGTCTCCATAAATCAGTTTTGCGGTAAAAAGCAAAGCAGTGTTGACAAGGCAGGTAGTCACGAACAGATAAGGTGGGATTCTTTACCTGTTTCTTTGTCACAATTTCCCCCTCTCCACTTTTGAGAACTTGACAGTTGTGTTCATAATCTCCTTTATTGCGAATTTGATCAAGCAAGGACTGTCTGATTTTGGAGCCTTTGGGAAAGTGTATGGCGTGGGCGACGTCTGTTTCATCAGAATGTTTCCTTTCCAAATGCTTTGCAAGTTGGGTGAAAGCCATTTTGCAATATAAACAGAAGTGCTTTTTGCATACTTCTTGTTTGTCGTCATCTACTGCACTAGATGTTGTAACAAGCACTTTCTTACTGGTCCTTGAACTTGATCTTGTTGGTTGTTTCCTCTCCGCAGTTTTCTTGTGGCGGCCTGATTGGGTTTTTGCAATCTCCTTTGAGTCCCCCTCTGACGGGTTACCTGTAGTGTTATCGTCAGACAGACCATGATCTGTACCATTTGAGTGACTTCCCACCATGTCCTCTGCCTCATCACTTGAGTCATTCCCTTCCTCAATGAAACTCTGTTCATCAACCATCTGCTTCTGTTCCACATCTAATCTCCCTTCTTCACTGATTGGACTCTTCACCCCTGTCAGGGTCATTTCTGCGCTGCTTCTTGGATTCTCATGTTCAAAATTCAAACTCATTTCACTTGATAAACCAACATGTTTGTCTGCTGGTATCCCGCCTGCCTCTCCTGAACCTTCCTGCTTGGTACTTAAACTAGCCGAGTTGCTGGCAGTGTTCATGTGCTTGTTAATGTTCCTCCCATTTTTGGGAATATTGTCATGCTCCCTTAGTGTCACCTGCTCAGTGTTTGTACTGGAAATACTCCTTGGCATATTCTCGCCATCTGTTGGACCATCCACATCTTGCAGCATATTCTCATTCACTCTCAGAGTACCCTCTTCATGTCTTGCACTGTCAAGGTTGAGATTCAATTTAAAAGCATCACTTGAACTTCTCTCTTCAATCAAGCTCTTCTCTCCTTCAAATGATCTCTTCTCGTCAATAGTACACGCCTGTAAGAGAACAAGTATATGTAAGACTCATAACCAAATCCGAGGCCATGAATAATTTAGACTGTGTAACTTTAAAAAAGATAGGACCACAAAAAAAGCGGTTAGTAGTGCCCTTTGAAAATCATCTGTGCATCATTCAATTGCTGTGTTATGTATCAGCACCTTGGTAATGCCCCCAAGATCCAAGCTCATTCAAACAATGCGATGGCCACACATCACCGTTTAGCCTAACATTGGTGTGAAAAAACCCCTGAGACCTTTCAAATCTTCCGTACAAAACCCACATGTGACCCATTCAAGAAATAGTTGATGGCTTTATTGGATCAAGCAGCGACTACAACGATTTGACATTGTAAATGTCTGACCAAGAATATTTAGTCATGGGATGTTGGATGAAATGCTGCATGGAGACAGGGAAAGTACACAACAGAATATGCAGTGCAACTAGACCTACATTCATGACTTGCCTAGCAAAACAGATATTAATTAAATTCCACTTTTGATGTCCTTATATACAAAAGACGGGTTAAAGTAAGGGTATTTTCAGAGTCAAAATTATAAAACTAGTGATTAAACACAAAATCTCTTCAATCTGACTGAGGAAACACTTTAATCTATCAAAGTCCAGGACCAGGCCAGGTACAGAATCAAAACAAGAGAAAACTTCATAAATGGTTATCAGCCATTTACATAAATACAGTTTAGCTTCCTGATCAGACGTCAGCTATGCTTTCAAATTCTGATAAGTGAAGTACGATTAAAAACCCCCCCGATAGAACAAAAGAATATCCTGCTGCCATGATAGTTACCAGCACATGCCAACAGGCTGCGCATGTTCTGCTATGATGATGATGAGGATGATACAACACATGTTCTGAAAGCATATATGTACCTGCATCAAAAGGTTCATCTTGTCCAATGACTTCATGTGTTCATTGCCTTCTTGCGCTTTCTTGTTCACTGCAAGAAAAGACCACACTACAGTCTCTAATGTACACACTTCCATTTCAAATAAATAACGGACAATACTATGTCCAAGGTAGCCCAATGTATGTATAATTACATATACAAACCTATACATTATATACATAGTTAAACTTTAAAACTTCATGAGATAGTCTTTGTGAGATGCTGAAGTTATGACAATTGCATAAATTATCTTTGCATGCATAACTATTGTTTTCTCAAAGAACATGCCACAGAAAATAACATGGAAATATACCTGTTACCACTCAAGTATATCTGCTTCATAATCTACAATCAGGAAATGGGTGTACTCAAAGTAAATAACTTATTTAGTAACTTACTAATAATTACTGTAAATATTAACAATATTTCAATCTTAATAAACAAGGTCTGATTGTATTTGTGTTTAATTAAAAATCAAAACATTTGAAGCCACTCTTACCTTAGTTTGCTACAAATGGAACACTGCTTTGGAGTCCTGAAAAATGTCTTGAGGCTCTGAAATATTAATCGTCATAAAGCAGTAAAGTCTGTAGATGTTGATCTTGAAGTGACAGATTCCTTGGTGCTCGGCTTCAAAATCTTCTTTCTCCTTCTATTATCTGCAGGTACTACAAGTTTAACTATTTAAGATTTTTTTTGGTAAATCTATCATTGTGGTTGATTCATTGCTGCTACCTTGTATAGTGCCAGTGAACCACTTCCTAATAGCATAGTTCATCATTTTCCCTCCCTGCTGATCGATGCGTAACTCATAAGTGGTACCAGAAGGATTCTCTCAGATATTGCAGGAAAGTTCCAGAAGCCCCAAATTTCACCAAATAAAATCACAACCAGATGGTTGGGGCTACTGTTTGTATCTGTGACAGCCATATTTTCTACCAGCAGCTAGAATTTGGTGTGAATCAGCTAATCAGCTAGAATTTGACATCACAACAAATACCACCCTGATATTTTAATAAGAAAATAATTTTAAGCAGTGTCTTTAAACTTCTTTTTGAGTGAAAACAAACAGCAAAAATATATATTTCCCCACTACAAGTAGTGGGAGAATAAAAAACAACAACTTTGAGGCCACCTTTGTGTGAATCAAATGCATATCACATGCCTCTAACCATGTTGCTCCTAAGTCAGATTTTACCATTTGTAACAGGATGACACCATACGTCTCAGATCCTTATAATACAGGTAGGAATAGGTAGAAACTGGTTAGATAAGCATCCCCGTAACTTTATTTCATAGGAATATCATTACATCTTTGAATAAAATGATAATTGATGGCATCCAAAGCTGCCATGTTCACTGGGTAGGATTCAGATAAAATTCTGTCAATATTGTTTCCAACATCCGATGTGTATCTGACATGGGGAATCCAAATCAATGCTTGAAATCCATCCAGGGACAACCTAATCCCTACTGCAGGCCCACCTCCACAACCGCTATGTAGTACAAGTTCTCTATGTTCCAGAGGTTTTAGGAAGCTACATTTTGGAGCATAGCTTTTTCAACCTTTCTAATACATTCCCTGAAAATATGGGGATGATTATTTTCCCCTGTCCTGATTAATGAGGCATTACATTATTTCATTTTATGTTCCATTATCTAGTAGGATAGTACCTGTTTCTGACCACTAGATGCCGCTGGTTCTGCTAGCTGGTGAAAAGTTAACAGTATTTGCTGCTTCTTCAAATAATGATTAATCACACATGGTAAGGGGTTTACAATATTTATTCCTCAACCATTAATTCAGTAATTAAAGCCACAATATTTGCATTTTGAAAATTGGGTCTTTTTGCATAATGGTAGGCAACTCAAAATACAAGACAATTGTGGTAAAGAAAAATCTAATTCCATACCTACAAAAAGAGAAAAGAAAACACAAGGGCACAAATATAATCACTAAAAGGTACTACTTATTATTTCTCATGTCTCATTTTCTGCTCGTCAGAGAATCCTCTATCAAAGTAATGTCGCTACTCTCCAAATAATATTGTCAGCCAGTTGCGGTTCTTGGTGCTTTAATGGTACCGAGGATGCTGGTATGACGTACCAGACATGTGTCATCTTTCTTTCTTGGTGGGTAATGTGGATGCATAAATTTTACCTCAATGTCCATGTGTTCTTCAGCTATTCTGTCAGTCAGTCCAATCCAGAAAAAAATCATCCTAACAGCAAACTAAAAAATCGGATGTTTTAACATTGATCGGTAGCTGATTCTCAGGGTTGATGGGTTTCCCGAGGACTAGGTTGGACTATTATTGAAAACTCTGCATCCCTGGAAACTCTCTTTGCCCCTATTAGGCTTTTGGAGAGTGGAGTGAACTGATGGAAGCAGCGGGTTCCTGGCAGGGTTGTTGCTTTAGTGTATGTTTGACTGAATTCCTTTCGCTAAATTGCCATTTCCTCGTTTCTGATGAAAAATACTTGAATCCCTTTAACTTCTTCTTTGCAAAAGTCAAATACTTGCCTAGCACTCATCTGCCCCTCCAGAGGTCTTTGAAGACTTTATTGTCCCTCCTATGCCATCACAGGGTGATTTGCCATGGCTTGTAGCATAGAAGGACCAAAGGCACTGAACTCTAAAATCTGTCTGGTGGTTGCACAAATTGATAAAGTTCTTGTAGTTCTTATACTGTCCAGCAGAGCCATCACTGAAATAGAAATTTTGTGCTCCGGGTGTTTTGTTTGGAAAGCTGCGTATAGTTCTTTCAAGTTGCACAAGAGTCGTTTCTGTTGATGTACCTTTTTAACACGTACATAATCTTTTTTGCCTGGCATTATTCTGGTGTGATCATTGTCATTGTAGAACTGAATGACCAGCTCCTCCACTTCTTTTGGTAGAACCAGATCTTTGCCCTGGCAACTCCATGATGCCTCTGTCCGACACAACTTTTCTTGCTTCTGTAACTGTTCTTAAACTGACAATGAATACTGACATGGTCTTCCTGATAGTCCAGGATGTGGATTTGTTTGTCTCTGCTGGATATTTTGAGCTTTTCTTTCATAAGGTCAACAAGTCTATCAAGGTCTTTAAGCCTTTTGATCTATTTCATTTTCAGGTTCTGTTGCTATACTCAAAACCTCTGAAACCTGTTGTTGAATAGTGGCCTGTGCGTCTACTAGCTTCCTCTGCACCTGGTCCATCTTTTTCTTTTGGCATAGGACACTTTAGAATGAGCTCCTAGTCCATGGACTCGGAGTGGACTGACACCTATTTCAGCGAGACTGGAGTCAAGACAGGATTTCTTTCTTTCTGCTTCTATTTTTCTTTTCAATGTCTTCAGGATTCGGATGTGAAATTGGACTTAGACGCTCTTTGCACTTTTTGTGTAAAATGACAAGGCATGTAGGACACAGCTTATTACCGGGGATGACTTTGAGATTTAACATGTTACTGTATTTGTGAGCAGAGCCTTGGGCGATTGCACGGAGGGATTTTTTTGCTGGTTTTTTGTGCCTTCGTAAGGGATCACAACATTTCCATTCCCATTTTGGGCGAGAAGGCTCTGGGTTTTCAACTACATGTGCAGAGGCCATTTTCACGCCCTAATGAAAAAGAACACCAATTAGAAAAAATATGCATTTGTCTCATTAAACTCAAACATTTACCATTATAAACCAGATAATAAAAACACCTTTCTAGAAAACAATAGGAAATAGAAAGAGAGATAAAAACTAAATGTGTTCAGGAGCATTGAATGGTTTGCTTGTTCACAAGGTATGGTCCAACTGATGCAGACCTTTTTTGAAGTTAAGAAGCCACACCCTCAATCCATTCTAAACCAATATAAATGTTCAACCCATGATGACGAAAAGCCTGAGCCAATCTCTTTCCCTGAGTAGTACCGAACCTCATCTGAAGCCAATTAACCTGTTTATTGGTACATTGTAGTATGTTCTCCTTTTCCTTGTACTCTAGTGGACAGTCAAAACAGCGGCATCTAGTGGTCAGAAACAGGTACTATCCTACTAGATAATGGAACATAAAATGAAATAATTGAATGCCTCATTACTCAGGACAGGGGAAAATAATCATCCCCATATTTTGAGGGAATGTATTAGAAAGGCTGAAGAATCACCTCTAGATCATAGAGAGCATTCATTTGAATTCCCCATGTTTGAATCTGTACCTGGGAAAAGTTTGGTACACATCAGATGTTGGAAACAATATTGACAGAATTTTATCTGAATCATACCCAGTGAACATGGCAGATTTGGATGCCATCAATTGTCATTTTATTCAAAGATGTAATGATATTCCTATGAAATAAAGTTACCGGGATGCTTATCTAACCCGTTTCTACCTGTTTCTACCTGTATTATAAGGATCTGAGACGTATGGTGTAAAATCTGACTCTGCTCTCTTCTGCATAGGAAAGTTTTAATGTTTAAAACGTTTTAATTTTAATGCAATATCAGGATTCACATTAGTCTATACTATAGTACTAATAACAAATTACATGCTTTTGTTGGATGTTTAAATATCACAAACCAAAGTGCATGCGTTTTTAGTGCAGAGGTTCCAGCTGAGCAAGTATTCAAGTTTATTAGTGCCTTATTTGACCAATACAGCAACACATGTTATGCTGGTCATCCACAAAATGCACATTGTTCATACCATGACTGCACAATCACTCACACATACACACTAGGGGGTAACCAAGGTGCAAGCTATATAAATCTGTATACATTTTTTTTTCTTTTCTTGGATTTGAAACCCTTAGAGGCCTTGAGATACCAGATCCAAAATGATCAGTTTTTACTTATTTGATGGCAAAGAACACAATATTACATATCAATGCTCAGTTTATAAAAAACAATAGGTGTGTGTGGGTCACATGGAGTGGGGGTGGTATTAAACTTAAAATAATGATTCAAATGATGTGAAGGGGAAATGACTCACCTCTTGGTCCAGATTGTAGTCCTCTTTGGAGTTGAGTGCAAGTTTGACAGACATGTAATCTCCACTCTTCACTGCATCCCGCAACTCGCCTGAGGGGGGAAAGTTAGGAAGGTGAGGGGCAAATACATTATATCCTTAAGCTCCAACATATTTTAAAATGAATAAACAGCAAATAAACATTTCTACAATATATTGCCTTAGTTAAAAATGTAATTATTATTAAATATAATACAAATAGTCATTATATTTTAGAATATTTAGTTAGATATCTCAGTGGCATGGTGTAGTCAATTTGACATTGAAATAGTTCACATATTTCCAACCTCTTCCCAAGCCAATTTGACACCATCGGCCCCTGGGGTCCTATTTGAGGACATAAATGCGACCGTGCCGAGCAGAACCTCCTGGTCAAGAATATCAGTTTCTTCTTGGGTGACGCTCATGTGGCGGTTAGGATTTGGCGCAGCAGTTAAGAAATTGTCAACGTGTCCTGCATGTCCTGCCCAAAGCCCCTTCCTGCTCACTGCTTCTAAAATGTCAGTACTCACTGGGTGATAACGGTGGACCTGAGAGGATCTCATCCTCGCCGTTCAGATGTTTCTGGAAGTCCTCTAGAGTCATCCAGTCCAGGTTGAGGTCCATTCCCAGACTCAAAGTGGCTTGGCCCTTGTCTGTAAGACATACAACATGACATTAGTTGCCTGGCTGGACCTTGTACATGTATTGGTATTCCCACTATTTGTTACTTATTATCCTCTCTAAAGCTTAGGCCTCTACTTGTATGTACTTTCAACCATAGACTACAACTTTAAAATGTTCAGGTATTGAATCACCCTGAAAGGCTTATTTTGCAATAATAAGCCTGGTTCCTTGTAATATTGGAAAAATCTCCCATGTTTCCAACCGTGGTTAACAGAGTGTTGGTCTGAAGTAACCAAGAAGTAATGTCCAGCACGGACAGCTCAGTCGCTAGAGCATGAGACTCTCAGTCTCAGGGCCGTGGGTTCGATCCCCACATAGTGTCAACTATCACCTTTGTAAGTCAGTTTGGATAAAAGCGTCTGCTAAACGACTATATTCTAATGTTTTTTGGGCACAAGGTGTTCCTAGTTAATTTCATTAGAAATCAACTTGTTGACTGTGGGGTGATAGGACTAGAGGTTATGTAAAACACAAATAACAGACCTGCGTTCATTGGCCAATCAGAAACCAAGTATTCACCAAAGCCATATGATAGTGTATTTTATGAATTTGTTCAGGGAGTAAAACACCATACTGGCACAACCAAATCAAGCAAATTCTTTTCCAAGACTATTCCATGACATACAGCATCATTACCATGACCAATATCTGTCAGTCTATGTTAAAAAAAGTCAAAATTCTCACACTTCACAGATACCATTATAGGTTGCAGCATACCAGACTTGTCAGTGCCCTCTAGTGGGTCCTGGGTATCCAGATTGTCATCGCAGGCCATGAAGAGTCTGGGCTCACTGTCTTCCCTCCTCCTCTTCCTGTCATCTGTAGGGGTTCTCCTCTCCCAGCTGGACCGCTGCGCCTCCTCCGGCCTCTCCCTCCGCTCCCGGGAATCCTCTCCAAACCTTGGCCTTTGAGCAGAATCCTCTCCTTCCCTCTCATCACTGTCAAGGCTGAAGCCATAGCTCTGGCCAGGTCTAGAGGCTAGAGGAGGAGCAGACAAGTGGCTCATCAGTGACAGTATAGGCACATACCTATAGAAGTCTGGTAGCACGGTGGACTTTGCTTTAATTTCCCTTCTCTGGTGTTCATACCAGCTAAAAACACATGAAGAAATAGCTGAATATGAGCATCAGTCCAGACTGCAATTTGTTAAGCTAGGCTTTCCAAACTGAGCTGCTGCTATCAGATGTCTGTCTCTTTAAACCCATAAACCCTGGTGTTTTGGGGTTGTTTCAGATTATATTCACTCTCCCAACAAACCGCACTGACCCAAGTCGACCAAAGACTGATAAGTGACTACTATGCCCCTAAGCAGCTACATACCTTAAATGTAAAAATGTGTGTGATAGGGTGTTGCGTACTCAGTAAGTAAGGGAAAACTGCTTACATCTTTTAATTTCTACTGAACTAAACAACATCGGTGTTTAAAATAAGTCCCAACAATAATAAAACCAGTCCTTAATTGAAGTCTGTTTTTAGGAGACCAATGTGCCCGACTCACCATCTGATTGCTTGGTCTTCTCAGTCTTCTCAGGCTCCAGTTTCAGAGCTGAAGACTCTTTGGTCGGCTTGGTCCTCTTCTCAATCTTCCCTACAAGCTAACATTGGAAAAAAAAATAGACGTTAACAATGTAGTTCCCAGCAAACCACTGAGTAACAGCAGTCAACAAGCAGGTGGAAGCGCCCAGGAGATGTGCACTGATGGAAATCTTTACACCTGCTAAGGATGAGTCAACTTCACACAATGATTTCCCCCCCAAAATGTACATACAGGGTTTCGATATGCTCTTCATATAAAACACTAAAGGATACTGGTAAGAATGGTAAGTATTGGTCCACTACACCAGGAAGGGAAACAATGGACCTCAATGAAGCCCAACATTTACCAGCCACTTTCATTATTTCACCAGCAGAAATCTGATTTTTAAAATGGCAAAGAATTTCTAGATGACTGGTAGAGGATGTCTGGTTCAAGTGTCTGGTAGAGGATAAAAACGACTGATTGCGACTTCTCAGACGTTTAGTGATATGGTCTACACTGGAAAGACCTTGGAAACGATGATGCTGAGTAACGTCCTGGATGAAACGTTATTTTACTTCCCTTTTGGGACCTGATATCAAGTATTGTCTACTACATCTGACATTACAAGTTAAATGAAATGTTGATATTGCCAATAGTCTTATAATTATAATAACAGTCCTACTTCTGATGCCAGTCACTTCAAATACCTTTGAGGACTTGCTGCTCTCTGTGGAGGAGGGCTGGTGGACGGCATGCCGGCGGGGAACGCGGTCCTTGGCCTCGCAGTTCAACAGGAACTTCTCAAACAGGTTAGTGGAGCCTGTTGCATCCTTCTGTCCCACGACTTCCTCCTTAGACCCCTCCTCCTCCTTACCCTTGGTGCTGCAGGCTGCCACGACAGAGGATGACGACGAGGACGACGAGGCGGAGGAAGAGGGGACTTTGGGTGGTGCCGAGGTGCTCTCCTGCCCTTTGCTCTTAGCTTTCTTGTGCAGGTTGGAGCTGTCGCTGGAGTCCGAGGAGTGCGGAGCGGTGTCCTCCCTGCCCTTCGAGGTGAGGTTCTTGAGTTTCTGGAGGCTGCCGTCTTTCTGGGGTTGCGTGGAGGCGTCAGGCTTTTTGCTCTTTTTGTCGTGGATGAGGTCCTTGATGCCCTGAAGCTTTAGCTCTGACTTTCCCTTCTTCTGTTTGGACTTGTCGTCCGACCTCGTCTTTTCTGCAGACTTCGTGGCGGTCTCCATTGACGTGGCGTCGTCTGTTTGGGACTCTGACGCGACGTCGCTCAGGTCTTCCTCCAGGGGAGCGTTGGCCTCGTCTTCGGAGGACTCAATCTTCCGGTCCTTCTTCCCTCTCTTTTTCTTCCCCTCCTCTCCTTTGTCTTTCTTGTGCTTCCCTCCATCTTTCCCCTTGTCCTTCTTGTGTTTCTTGGGGACGGGCTCATCGTCCTCCTCTTCAGAGTCAACCACTCTTTTTTTTAATTCACTCTTTTTCTCCTTGGGAGGTGAAGGTGGACTCGGGGCTCTCTCTTCCTCTTCGTCTGTCTCCGGCGCTGGTAGAGGCCTCAACTCATCCTTCCGCTTTTCTTTCTTCTTTTTTCTTTTCTCCTTTGGAGAAGGTTCCTCTTCCTCCTCTCGTACCTTTTTCTTTTTCTTCTTCTTGGCGAGCATCTCATTTGGAAGGTCTTTGTCGCTCTCGCTCTCCGAGTCTGCATCGAACACGTCGCTCTTCGTAGGCAGCAGTTTCTGGTAGTTGAAGGGGAAAAGCAACATAAACGTCAATAACATGGTCAAGACCATCTATTCTTGTCAGTGTGTTTCTTTCTTTATGTCAAGGCTGTGGGTTCTACACATCATACACTCTTGTGGATCTGGAATAAGTAGCAGCTAGTCTTCCTGGTCATGATCGAAGCTCATGTAAGACTGAGTCAGGGTTCCTGCACCTTGTTGCTGATCAAATTCCAGAACTTTTATGGAACAAGCAAATCTTGTGAAATAACCACCTGAGACGCTAACCCTCTCAGACGGCCTTCTGATCATCTGATTGCAGCAAGTTACACTATTTTACCACTCAGCTACATTTTTAAATGGCTTGTTACCTGGCAGACTGGCTGGTACACCAACTAACGTATTGTAACTGATCAACTCCATCAATCTACATCAGTATTATTCTGACAATGCTGTATCAGCAGTGTCCTCTAGTACTGACTGACCCTTAGACTTACCACAATCTTCTTAGCTTCCGCCTCTTTCTTGGCCTTGGCTTCTGCCATGGCCTTTTTAAAAGCCAGGAGGACCTCGCGACAGTCCTCCAAATGGGCCTCCGGCTCCCAGGTGTCATCATCGGAGCAGTAATTCTTCCAGCGGACTCTGTAGAGGACTTCCCCCTTAGAGCAGAAACAAGGAAAGAGGGTCATGAACCCATATAGAAGTATCACACTGAGCATCACATCCAGGACAGGAAACCAAGTTTACAGTAACACAGTAACGCAGAACCGCTGAATGGTGGCTGGCTACCGACCAACATGGCTGGTAGAGTAGACAAACTGAGGGTTAGACGTGTAGGTGGAGAGATCAATTGCAACAGTGATACCGATAGCAGAGCGAACCGTTTCCAGTCGAGAAAACGTGAGACATGTATTCTGGCTGCATTGCATTCTGGTCTCTCTTGGCTACTGCATTGCATTCTGGTCTATCTCCTGTCGGTGTAGAAATTGGTCTCTCTCTCTCCTCTGATGGATTTCTCCTGTATGATTGTTGATCGTCGGTCTAGAAAGAAGCCCTTGCTCTGTGATTCTGATTGGCTGACACCAAAACCTGACGGTTACCTTGATGGTTTAGATCATGAAACATTTTCTGATATCAAACTCCAAATGACACTGAAAGGAATCTTTGAAATGTTTTAACTTATAGCCAGAAATCCAATAATGTGACGTTTACATCTAAAAGAGCTAACGCTGGTGAGTCCAGCTTTCTCTGGACGGCGTGCTCGCTGCTCTTTAAGAGACAGGATATCACTCTTAAGTTCTGATTCATCACTTCCTGTGGGCGGAGAAGTGTCCATACATGACACTAGGGCGAATCTAGCAGAAGTAGCAAAAGAGCTTAGACATAAAAATGAATTTAAAAAATGTGCAGTATGAAATATGTGGAAATGAAAATTTGTTAAAAACAAAAACAAAAAGTATATATACAATATGTAACAAATGAGGGGAATATGAGAATTTGAAGAAAAATAGTATGTGCTCGTATTCACATCCCTAGGTCTGAGTCTGGCGTGTATGTATGTGTTGTATTCACTTTCCAGTTGTAAATATCATGAATGTGCAGACCTGGGTGGCGTTGAGAGCCGCTGTGTTTCTGTAGCCAGGGACTGAGGCTCTGTTTGCATTTGGCCTACGCCCACAGACAAGACTACCCTGATACACAGACACACACATTCAGTTCGATGGCTGCGTCTTCCTGGAGAGCTGCCAGCAAGCCGAGGTACCTTCCTTATAGTATCAACATCGAGGTACGCTAGACAGGCAGCACAGACTCAGGGAGGTAAGGAACAAGACAACCTGGAAGTCAACAGCAGTGAGATAAGATTCACCTGCCACACTGACCGCTACCACAGCGCTTCAAAAAGCTCTTCATGTTGAATTATAAACATGACCCTTTGTACCAGAGAAAGCTTAAGACAGGACCAGATTCTACAGACAAAACAGCACTGATAATGGGTGGGTGACATTTATACAGAAACTTTATATTAATGGGAGGGAGAATCAGGCTGGTTCTCCTACATCTGACACCGGCTGCAGCCAATTAAAGCTAATTGGACAACTGCAGCCTGGAACTGGTGTAACCATGTTTGTCTTTTCCAGTGAGTGGGAGCTCTAGTGAACTATCCTGAACTCTGTCTGTCACGGCCCTCCTCTGAGGTGTTAGGGTAGGACAGGGACCAGCGTTGGTCCTGTAGGTGAACACAGGAAGGGGATCTCCACCGGTTCCCGTAGGTGGCCTTCTGATGGCTTGCAGGCTGGCGGGCCGGTTGGCACTGGACCCAGGCGGCCATAAAAATTAGGGGTTCATCAGGAACTCTTCTAAAGACCCCAAGGGAGCCAAGAAGCACCTTGGGCTTGGGGTTCCATGAAGAACCCCATATGTTCAAGGTTTTTCAAACTACCCTTATGGTCCATGAACCTCTTATGGAGGGGTTCTTCAAGGAACTTTTAGGAGTACCTCTATGGCAGCAATGTGAAGAGCCCTTAAAGGTTCCTCAAAGCCCTTTTATGTGTAAGAGTGTCAAAAGCGAATCAGGACTACATAAAAATGCAGGAAGAGAGGAGGACAACAGAAAATCACTAGTACAGATGTTTCCTACTGTCCTTGAATACAACACTCCATCATCAACCCCTTCATCATGTGAACATTTCAGTGTGAAGGTAGCATAGGCTTGTGGCAGAGCACAAGTTTGTAAACAAAATATGCCAAGTACTGGTGTGGGGTCGCAGTTCAACCCACGTGTCCCAGTTTCCCCTACACAAGTCAAGTCCTCTGCGCGCCAAAAACAACTTTACAAATGAGTACAAATAAATAAATTAGTCTAATCCTCCAGGTTCAACGGGGTGGGACCGGAGCCAAAAGGTGCAGTTGGCAGTAGCTTAGTTTTCAAATCCATCACTTACATATTATCAAACTGTGTGAAAGGGGTCTGTTCTTTACCT
The DNA here is from genome assembly GCA_034670405.1 of Hoplostethus atlanticus. Classification (NCBI taxonomy): domain Eukaryota; kingdom Metazoa; phylum Chordata; class Actinopteri; order Trachichthyiformes; family Trachichthyidae; genus Hoplostethus; species Hoplostethus atlanticus. Next base: position 1,255,496 of record JAXDDX010000108.1, on the reverse strand, counting down.
GAGCACATACTGTAGTTCTCTCCATCACCAGATTCACACTGTGACTCGACCGTGTGCAAATACAGCCTCCTGTTAGTGTGTACAGTGCTGCTGTCATGGGAGTCCTGGTGAAACGTCACTATAACTATATAGTGAGTGTATAGCGACTTTATGGTGTTTTAATCCCTTCACTAAAATATTTCAATCTCCTTTAATATATTTTCAATAGGATATTACAGCTGATTCTGCTGTATTGCACCCCTCTTAAATGTGTTTTAGGATTAGTTTCTATATTTAGTAAAAACGTAAAGTTACTTCACCTTCAAACATAAACAAACGAGGTAACTTGAGCCAACTGACGTTACTGGTTAATATTACAACTGTCTTATTGAGAGCTTCACATTAGCTAACGAACAAACAACAACACAAGCACACAGATTCACAACAGGGGAAAACGTCTCATGGTGGGAGATGCGGTATAAAAGGTTAGCCGGTCAGTTGCTGCTTCTGAGATAACGCGGCGACATGCTAACGTGAGCTGGCGTTATATTACACATGAAGACGTTGTTGTTGAGCACTAGGGGATCTCACTATTGAACTGGGTATACACGGTGAGACTACTACCGACGTGTCTGATTGATGCCCTAGGCCGAAGGCTGCCACAATGAAATATTTGCAAGCTTGCAAGCCATCCGTCCTTGGCCTCCGCAGGGGAGAAGGGAGCGGACATCACGGGAAAAGTTGTGCAGATAGAAACGCTGCTGACTGGGGGCATCCCCACGCTGCGACTACGATAAACACAACAATGGCACGATAAACAACACGACGTCGAAATGCATTTTACAATCACATAGCCGCAAGCCATGTTTGCTGATGATACGCGCATCGTCGCTGGTACAGGCGTCGTGAGAGTGGGGTGAGCGCTACAGCAGCCATGTTTGCCAGCAGCTCGCTGAAGCTAGCCAGGCAGCTACGTAGCAAAGCTAGCTATCTTTACCTCCTCCACACGCATGTCAATAATCCTCTCCACTTCGTATACATCTTCTTCCTCGTCTTGCTCGCTATCTGGAGGCTCTACCCTCTCGGCTTCAGCCTCCATGACTGCGTTTTGGGTTCCAGTTAGCTGAAATGTAGCGGTTTGGCTTCTGTACTCGGGAAGGCCGTTAGCCGTTAGCCGTTAGCCACTAGCAGCAGTACGCTAGCGCCGCTGGTCGCGGGGACTGCTGCCTTCTGCAGCTCTCAGCAGCTACCGCCCGCTCTTGTGGTGCTGCCTTCAGTGCTCCTCGTAACTGATGGCAAAATGGTTCCTGACAATTTTTGGTTGCTGTTGATTTACTTTATAAATTAAGAGGCACAGAGCTCATTTGTGCTGTAGCGGCAGCGAATGGAGAGAACAAGTTACGTATCACACATTCAATTGAGGTTTCAATTAATTTATTAAAATACAAGACGCATGACAACTGAAAATTACACAAGGGGTGAAAAAATGTCGAAACATACAATACTGACATTATATAGTATTGACATATAATTCAAAACAATAATAAAATACATCACTTTCTGTCACGGCTTCCGTGTTATTCTGCCATTTCTACCCCAAGATACGACCCGCAAACATCACATTTCGGCAGCTCGGTTATCATCGCATCATACAAAATGCGACTCTCCGTGTTGTCTCCCGATGTTTCCGAGAGCACACGAAGGCAGCATGAGCAGCTACAGTCATTGGCTTCTACGTACCAAACATTAGCCAGCAGTGAGAAACATGGCGCTCTGGGTAAGGTGGGCCGAGTCACGGGAGGGACCTGATGGATTCATGACTAGTTGAAACATTACTGATAGAGGTCTATACTCTTATTTGGCTGAAGCTATTCAATATGAAACTGCTTGATTAGCCCAGAGATGATAGCATCTCAAACCAAACACGACCGAATTGATCTCCCAGACATTTTCATTTCCCAAATACTTCAGAATATACAATACAATAATATAATGTGGAGATGCATTCATCTTAAATAGATTTTTGTGGCCAAAATATATTTATACATGCAAGGTATATGTTGTCAACAGCGCATAGGATGAAAAGCAACTCGTGTTCAAAATATAAAAAATGAATCTAAACCGTTTCTAAACCGTTTCTGGGCAAATGTATGTCAATTCTGAAACATATTTCTAAATATATGTGAAATGTATTTTTGTCAGTATGGGCTAGCTCTGATGCAACTGAATTGCGTGTAATCTCAGCAAGCCTGTCGATTATGACTTGATTTCTTATAAATACGGCCTTGACAGTATGAAGGAGTTATTCTCAACATCAACAGACATAAGGGATATGTACATAATGTTTAACATTTATTAAAACCAGCTGAGCTCCACTAGGAGCCACAAATACGTACAATTAAAAAACATTTAAAGCAAAGCAGGTTCTCAACCTGGGGACTGGGTCTCTGAAGTGGGTTGTCCATGTTGACAGGCATCCTTTTGTTGTGAGCCAAAAGATTAAGAACCACTGATTCAGACAAAGAAATACAGAACAAATGCTTAACCAGAAGGACTGCAGGAGCTAACTTGTGTCCCCTCTAGTGAAACACCAACATGAAAACCTGAGTGAATGAACGGGTCTTTCAAGAGTGGCTGACCATGAGCCCTTCGTCGTATGATTTCGTAAAAGGCCCATGTACCAACATGTAGTTGTTGCATAGCAGAGCCAAATCCATCTATTATAACACAAAGCTGCATCTACCTTGCATCAGTGCAGCTGTAGACAATGATTTCTTCAATGATACAGAGTTAAAACTCAGCACTGTAACAAAGATAGTTTCTCTCAAAAGATCCATGCAGTATGGTGTGGTGTAGTATGGTGTAGTGTAGTGTGGTGTGGTGTGGTGTAGTATGGTGTGGTGTGTGGTGTAGTATGGTGTGGTGTGGTGTGGTGTAGTGTAGTGTGGTGTAGTGTAGTGTGGTGTAGTATGGTGTAGTGTAGTGTGGTGTAGTATGGTGTGGTGTAGTGTAGTGTGATGTGGTGTAGTATGGTGTGGTGTAGTGTGATGTGGTGTAGTATGGTGTGATGTGGTGTAGTGTGGTGTAGTATGGTGTGGTGTAGTATGGTGTGGTGTAGTGTGATGTGTAGTATGGTGTAGTGTTGTGTAGTATGGTGTGGTGTAGTGTGATGTGGTGTAGTATGGTGTGATGTGGTGTAGTGTGGTGTAGTATGGTGTGATGTGGTGTAGTATGGTGTGGTGTAGTATGGTGTGGTGTAGTATGGTGTGGTGTGGTGTAGTATGGTGTGGTGTAGTGTGATGTGGTGTAGTATGGTGTGATGTGGTGTAGTGTGGTGTAGTATGGTGTGATGTGGTGTAGTATGGTGTAGTGTGGTGTGGTGTAGTGTGGTGTGGTGTAGTGTAGTGTGGTGTGGTGTGGTATGGTGTGATGTGGTGTAGTATGGTGTGGTGTAGTATGGTGTGGTGTAGTATGGTGTGGTGTGGTGTAGTATGGTGTGGTGTAGTGTGATGTGGTGTAGTATGGTGTGATGTGGTGTAGTGTGGTGTAGTGTGGTGTGGTGTAGTATGGTGTAGTGTAGTGTGGTGTAGTATGGTGTAGGTGTAGTGTGGTGTAGTATGGTGTGTAGTGTAGTGTGGTGTAGTATGGTGTGGTGTAGTGTGATGTGGTGTAGTATGGTGTGATGTGGTGTAGTGTGGTGTAGTATGGTGTGGTGTAGTATGGTGTGGTGTAGTGTGATGTGTAGTATGGTGTAGTGTGTGTAGTATGGTGTGGTGTAGTGTGATGTGGTGTAGTATGGTGTGATGTGGTGTAGTGTGGTGTAGTATGGTGTAGTGTGGTGTGGTGTAGTGTAGTGTGGTGTGGTGTGGTATGGTGTGATGTGGTGTGGTGCGCGTTCCAGCTGGAAAAATAACAAACAACAACAAGTTGAATTTCTCCAACACTCTTTTCAGGGTAGAGCAACCGTTCAGGGTAAGTGCATCAAGCATGGAGTTACAGGGGATCTGCGGGTTTCCAAAATCCAAAATAAAGACTCCAAGACCTTTTAAATGCTTCCTGGAATTGAATTTAAGACCAATCTAAAAACCAAAATGAAAAACGACGCTGACACAACCAGCCCATCTCTAACTGAGCGTAGCCGTGAGACTATAAATGGGTAGAAGAAGAAAAGCAGATATGATGAAAACAAATGTGATGTGCATATTGCGCAACTAAACCGGTCACTGCATGGTGAAAAAACAACACCAATAATAACAACTGTATTGAAGATGTTTTAAGGCCTTCAATGTAGATCATTTATTCCCAGATGCCTCAGGCTCTCGGGGTCTCAACGGTAGCTTCATCTGTATGGACGAACCCGTGTCGTTCTGAAAGAGTGTACGGATGGACGCCGGGTGGTTTTGTGTGGCGCCACGCCCTCGCCGCCCTTCCCCACCGCGGGCTCAGACGCCGAAAATGATCCTGAGGTCGGCCAGGGAGAGCTTGGTGAAGGAGCTTCCTGTTCCAGAGAGCACCTTCTGGGCCAGCTCCTTCTTCTTCTCCTGCAGCGTGGAAATCTTGTCCTCCACCGTGCCCTCACACACGAACCTGGGAACACACACACGCACACGCACACGCACACGCACACCGTTACTAAGAGTGGACATGCAGCGCCTAACGGTTTGTCTCTGTTGGTGCATCTACTCTTCAGGCTTAGTTGGGGGTGAAACTGAAACTACATTTCACCTGAACTGGCATTAAAAGGGCTTAAAGCTTCAAATGTAACTTTTGTTTTGTCTCAGAAATAAAAAAAGGGATTTCTTCAGTCATAACCTAACTTGATTCAGAGTTTGGTCAACATGCTGTGCAGGCATCGACCCGTGAACCCAGCATCGTGCATCCAACCAAACTGAGCTGACTGTTGTTACATAACAGGAAGTTAGTCAGGATCGGCTAAAAATGCAGCCTTAACTAAATCAAACGGATTAAATCGATGTGATTTTCATCGTAGTTGGTGGATAAATCATTTTAGTTTCTCGTGAGATGTTTTGAAGGCCCTTTGGTTTTCATCGTACTTGCACAGATAAACTACAAAAGAAAACCTGACTGCCGGAGGTCCTGCTGGGTCGGTACCTGTGGATGGTGACGTCTTTGCGCTGCCCTACTCGGTAGATGCGGTCGCAGGCCTGGTCCTCCAAGGCCGGGTTCCTGTCAAAGACACCAGTAGCTCAGGGGTCAAAGGTCAAAACTCTGCTGTTCTCCCACTCAGCCTTTAACGGGTTTTACCTACTTGATTAACATCATGTAGTCACTGTGAGTCTGTGATGAACGTGACAGAACAACAACTGGGCTATTGTTGTCTTGCTATGCTGACGTGTGTGTGTGTGTGTGTGTGTGTGCTGTGTGCTGTGTGCTGTGTGCATCTCTCACCAGTGCATGTCCATGAGGAAGAGGTGGTTTCCCCCGATGAGGTTCAGCCCCACACCTCCAGCACAAAGGGAAACCAGCATCACCTTGGACAGAAAACCATAAACCAACCAGCGTATTAACCCTGGTTTAACAGTACTGGGTTATTACCCTGATACGTAATAAAGTGTGTAACAAAACAAGGTACTTTAAGATACTTTAACAAACACTTGTACAAACATAAATTCTAAGTACATTATCCGATATTTAAGTATTACTCAGTACTGTTTTTACAATACTTTCCCATTAATACAGTTCAGCACCTCTGACCTCCATGTGACAACATATTGAGGTTCGCCCTTTCCAGCCGAAGGAGGGCGGGACAAAAATATATCTGCAATGTTGAATTCATGTCCAGTATTGACAGCTACATACAAAAAGGTGATTTAACGTTGAATATCTTCACGTTTTCAAAAGACTGCAGGAATAAACGTCTCAAAGACGAGAACTGAGAACGGTTCCATCCAGCGCTGGGGTTGAGCGGTCCTACCAGCCAGCTGTGTTAACTCGGTGAAACAACATAACGTTATGAAAGGAAATACCAAAACAGTGACAAACACATGATTTGCCAAAACTCTGTAATTGGATGAGGCCACTACATAGATGCAATCAGAGCCTCTGGCCCCGCCCACAACCGGTCAGGAGAGAGCGACCCATGGGTGTGAACCCCTGCCAGGGTCAGGGCTACCTCTGGTCCTGTAGCGTTGGTGTTGAACTCCTCCACCAGGTCCATACGGCGCTTGGGGTTGACCGTCCCATCGATAACGGCGTACCTCAGACCCATCTGCCGCAGGTGAACCGCCATGATCTGGAGCATGCTGGTCCACTGGGACACGATCACACTGTCAACAGACAGGGGACGCCATGTTGGTGACGTGAGGGGAGGTTACACTTTAAGTCATCTATGACCTTCATTGACCTCTACTGGCGACCAATATCGAGGGAACATGTTTCCTCATCCTCATCCATACGTGAAATATTTTTCACATTTGAAACAACTAAATGTGAAAAACAACTGTAGACCTATCAGACCTCTAAAACTTCAAGACTTCAATCCAGTTTCAGAGGTCTTGAATACAGTTACATAAAGCATTTTAAGACTACAAATGCCTTGCAAGAGCATATATGGAGGGTGTGCAAATGGGCATCACTACCTAAAGAAATTCCACCTAAAATCTGAACCATCAGGTCTGAGGTGAGAGTGAGACTTTTACCTTTTCTGATCTTCGCTCCTCTGTCGGATCGCCTCCAGCTCAGAGACGATGGCAGAAACCTAGACAGAAGCATCGAGACAGAAGAGTCAGATCATTTTTAGACGGGAAAACAACCATTCTGTCCTGATATTGATGACTGAAGGAGGAGAGTGCTGCTGAAGGAAACAGTCATTGTCAGCAGGGCAGCATTCCCCTCTGGACCAACGCCGACGTTGAGCCCGGCTTATGACTTATGCATAACTGTAAGATGTAGGAGTCGTCGTCCTGTAGGGCTCGGTGGGAAGCCCTCGGCACCGAGTCTGGGCCGGCTGCCTTGATTGCTGCCATTCTCCAGACGGCAGCTCTGATTTATACCACCACCTCCATCATCAATAACACATGATCACTTTCATCTCAGTACTGAGCCAGATCCTCTGCACTCAGTTTACAGCAGCATGAAGGCAACATGAAGTGTGATTCCATGGAAACCGATCAGATGCAGTTATTGAGTAAAGCCTTAAAAAGGACGACCTCCATCGATCGGTCCTCACTAGTACATGCTATTAGATGGCACCATTTCTGTCTACTCTCATTGGCAGGGAATTCAAACCTGATGGAAACTACAGGCCGTCTCTTCCTGGACTCTCAAACGTCCACGGCGTCACGGCGAGGGGCTTGGTCCTCAGAGCACAGCGTTCTCCATTGTAGGATCTGTTGTACGTTTTGCTTCTACAAATCAAGGTAGCATGCTACATTGACCCAACAGCCACAGAAATGATGATGAAGTGCTCCTTTAAAGGGGCAGTCAGTGATCGACTGGCGACCAGTGATAGAACTTGTCTCCTCAATGCTTGAAACTCAATCAATCCCCCTTTCATGGTCATGTTGTGCTATGGGGCACCTTTAAAACGTTCCGGTGAATTCTTTCATAATGCAAACTTCACAGAGACACAAAAAAAAAAAAAAGGTGTGAAGCAACCGTCATCATCTTCCATTGGACAACAGTGCATCCATTGCGTCGGGTGTGATGGCGACGTCAGGGGGTTGCCCACCTTGGTGCTCTCGCTGGTGTTCTCGAAGAGCTCGGAGGGGAAGCGGCTGCCGTTGAGGGACACGGTGCCTTTCGGGTCGGGTCCGGGTCCGGACAGCGACAGGGCGCTGAGCTGCTCCTCCAGAGACAAGACGATCCCGTCGCCCTGCAGCTCCGACTGGTCCAGAGTCTGAAGGGGGGAGGGAGATGAAGATGACAAGAACATCAATACCATGTTATTGGTTTGTAGCAGCAGATAGAATGTGTGTGTGTGTGTGTGTACCTTCTTGAGCAGAGACAGGTGACAGCAGCACTGTCGGAGGCGTAGCAGCAGAGACAGGATGTGGACGGTGCTGGACGCCTGCTGGGGCTGCTGGGAACCCGACACTGGCGGGGTCCGACTGGGACATACCAAACTCCTGAGCCACTGGGGAGGGACCACACACACACCCACACACCCACACACCCCCACACCACACACCCACACCCACACACACACAGGATGATCACAATGTAATAATGTGATGCTTCATTGAGCCCCATAGAGAAACTCCCTTTTCTCGTGCCCCTCCTTCACAGGGAGGTCAGAGGTCACGGCCTCCTGGAGCAGCCGGTCGATATCTCACCTTTGTCGAAGGGATTGGAAGTGGAAGAGTTTCCTTTGTTCCGGTCATTTCCATCGTGTCTCTTCAGGTAGTTCTGTAGTGTGGATCTAGAAAACAGCAGCAGCTCGTTATCTCACCTGACCAGAGATCACCTGTCAATCAAACAGTGTGTCCAGTACTGTGACGTCTTTCTCCTTGATTTTCTGTTGATGGAGTTTGAGTTCCTGTAGGTGGCGCTCTTTTCTCTGTCTGTTCAGCCATGGTGGCTATCGCTGCTCATGCTAACTACCCAGTTCTTCTTCTGTTGAAACGTAACACGCATCACTTCCTGTCTCCAGAGGGTTTCCTACCTGACACCGGGTGTTGAGAGCAGCAGATGGAGAAGCTTCATGATGGTGGAGGTTGATGATGTTGTCTTATACATTAACACAAACAATAAGACAGTACTCACTCACGACTCACCATGACTGCCTAGTAGCAGCCTTGAGACAAACAGGGGTTAAAGGGTTTCTGTATGATTCTCATTGTGTTTTATTAAAATAAACCATGGAGTCGATGCGTTACCTGGACTGGGCGAAGACCACGTCGTACACCGCCTGCTCATCCGCAGACAGTTGGAGTCGGTGCACCTCGCAGGTCCGACTAGGAAGAGACACCTGAAACATTCGACTTCAGTCAGGACTCGATGTCGACGGCGGTGTACGGTTGTGTATCTATGGGTACGCGTCCCTACCAGGGGTTTTCCTGTGGCGTCACATTGGCCTTTGGTGCGTCGCAGCAGCAGGTTCCTGGTCAGGATGTTGAGTCTCTCCCCTCCCCTCTTAGAGCCGTTGTCAACCTGAGCTTTCCACAGCTTGTACTCGTCAAACGGAGAACAACGCAGGAACCTGAGGAGGGGGGGGCAGAGACAGACAGACAGACAGACAGACAGACAGACAGACAGACAGACAGACAGACAGACTCATGAAATGTTTGGTTTTGTAGCATCATTTACTCTGTGTTACGGCAGAAGCAGAAACAAATATGAGAAAACGTAAAAAAATATTATGATAAAAGATTTTCAGGCCTGGAAAACACTTTTTTAAATTCCATGACTTTTCCAGGTTTTCCATGACCCTGGGAACGCTGTGTTTTGAAAATAGTAATTGGAGAAAAAAAAGAAGTGATCCCCTCCAGCACAAACACAAACCAGCAGAAGCCAGAACCTTGTATCTGTGGTACCACCAGAAGCCAGAACCTTGTATCTGTGGTACCACCAGAAGCCAGAACCTTGTATCTGTGGTACCAGCAGAAGCCAGAACCTTGTATCTGTGGTTTCCTTACTTGAGCAGCGAGTACATGTCCAGCAGGTTGTTCTGGATGGGCGTACCGGTGACGGCCCAGCGGGCGCGGGCCCTCAGCCGGCACACCGCCATGGACGTCTGCACCTTGGGGTTCTTGATGTTGTGGGCCTCGTCCAGAACCACCCGGGCCCAGGCCACCCGGACGAGAGGAGCCAGGTCCGACGGCTGAGGAAACACAGAGCAGGGTGGTGTGTGTTGGTACGTTTCACCAGCCACTTTGACGGTTTTACTGGCCAACTAGATATTTCCTTTTATTAAATATCGGCTGTCAGCCAGTCGGGTCGTCCACCACCGACCTGATGGAGGTGTACTGTAGCCCAGAGTTTCCCTACCACTGAATAGGTGGGTCACTCTGACTCAAAGACCTACTAACCCTCACTAGTCTGGGTTTAAGGGAGAGTTTTGGTGTTCTGGTTCAGAGGCTTTTCCACCCTGACAACAACAACAACAACAACAACAACAACAACATTCTGGCGGAAACACTGAAAACGGTCAAAGAAAATGGTCAGATGTTGAATGTTGGCACAAAATATCAACAAACTCTAAATACATCAGCATTAGTCTTCAAAAACCCAAACCAGTCGAACCCTAAGTTAGAAGAGAAGAAGACCAGCGTCTACTTCACGTGATTTTTGGGTGAAATTTCGCCCTCATGGCCAGAAGAGGCAACATCTCAAAATAGAGCAATGAAAAGTGTCTGGGATGGTCCGTTTACAACACACAGTCTGACATGGTGAATACTGCAGCCCGATCCTGTAGCCGGTAGAAAAACACTACCTACCACATCTTCAGCATCCTTGCTGGGATGCTCAGGCGTCCTCCTTCTGGACAGGGACCTCCTTGGAGACCAGGCTGTAGGTGGTCACCACCACATCATGCTCCGCCAGCCTGGGACAGACAACACATTACTCAGGTGATGGATGTGTTCAAGTGAGGCAGGAGAGACCTGGTCAGTCTGGACTGATGCTGTTCAGACTTGGTCAGTCTGGACTGATGCTCATGTTCAGATGTTTCTTCATGTGTTCTTAACTGGTATGAACACCAGAGAAGAGCAGACAAGTCCATCATGGTAGATCAAGTGACAGACTGGAACCAGGTTGGTTTGGACTCTCTAACCTGGTGGGATGACAGGTTACCAGAACTCAACCAATCAACCTAGCTGCTGGGGAGTCATGGGAGTTCTGGTTGGCTTGTGATTGGTCAGTGTGAACCTGAACCGACCAGATACTAAAACACAACCAAAATAAAACAAACAAAGTGTGTGTGGTTCCCTTACACTCTGGCGCTCCTCTGGCGGTTGGGCCCGTGGTACAGGTAAACGCTCAGCCGGCCTCCCTTGACGTGTCGGTCAATCTCCTTCTTCCAGTGGTGGACCAGGGAGGCGGGACAGATGATCAGAGTGCCTTTAGAGACCACCAGGCTGGAGTCTGGAGGAGGACCACAACACTTTGATGTAAAGATGCAGTCGTCTTATCAGGGCTGCCACGGAGAACAGGAAGTGGGTTTGCCCTGAAATGTGCTATAGAAATCAAGTTGTATTTAAAAGTTGACCTTTGATCTTCTATCTATTGGTTCTCTGGGTACCGTTTTTGGAGAGCCAGACCTCCAGCTTCTGGTCTTCCTCCTTCCCCTCCTCCTCTCTCGCCTTCTTCTTCTGGGCCAGTATGAGAGCGATCATGGTCAGGGTCTTCCCCAGGCCCATGTCGTCCGCTGAGGCCAGAGAGAAGAGGAAGAGTAAATAACATGATGTCAGATTTTATTGATCCCCATCATCACATTCTCTTTTCTGAGCAGTTAAAAAGGATGTGATGAGGAAGACAAAAACAAAAACATCAGCGTCATTATCCACTAGAAATGAGGAGTTTGTTTCCAAAATGCTATATATCGATTTTGAACAGAAGAAAAACAAAATCAGGATTCAAGTCAAGTATTCAATATCTGTAAAACATAAAGGCCCTTAACAGTGTTTTGTTAATCTGAGACTTGAGATGCTACTATCTTTAAAGTCATGTAGGTATTTCAAAATAATAAATACAAATATTACTAAAAAGAGCACGTGTCACTTCATTTCCCCAATGGTGGATCTCTTATTTTGGAACTCCTCAAATGACAGAGTTGTATGACCAAACGTCCTCAGACAAAACAACAACAACAACAACAACCACCACCACCTTCATTGAACAGATCCAGAAAGACGAGTCAGACTGACAATAAAATATTATTTTTCCTGTTTATTTGTACAACTCATGACGTTCCCATAGGGAACCCCTGGGTACGTTACGGTCCAGGGGAGGAACCCACTGAAAGCTCAGTGCTGAGACGTTGGTATTGTGCCACCTGGTGGTTTGAATCCAGTATGACCTGTTACCTGGCAGTCCCTCCCACTCACTCCCCTTTCTTGCCACTCTCAAATGAAGCAGACATGATTTAAAATAATAATATTACACAACATGGAGCAAAAACATAAACAGTGAACTCACCCAGGATTCCTCCACAGGGCTTCTGGGTTTCTCTCCACAGCAGCCAGGCCAACGCTCTCCTCTGGTGGGGGAGGAGTGACACCTGACCGACCAATCAGGAGAGGACAGTATGTGTAAGGAAAAAAAAAAAAAAAAAACAAAAACAACAACAAAAAACTAAATTAAAAAAATGGTAAGAAACAAGGCAACAGTAAAGAGAGATAGAAACCTCCCAGTAACCAACTAACTGGGTGACTGGGGATCGAACCTTGATGCCTTTGGGGTCGGGGGCCTCGGCCTCGGGGCCCGGGCAGGACTCCAGGGAGCCGTGGAGATGATCGATGGCCTCGCTGGTAGCGTTCTTCACCGCCAGCAGACGGTCCCCGGTCATCCTACCGCCGTAGAACGCCTGATTTTGGGGGTCCGCTGGAAAAAACGAAGGGGGTGAGGTTAAGGTTATCTGCACAAACAAATAAAAAACACTGAACAACAGAAAAGAAGAACCCAACAAGAAGAAAATCAGTGGGGAAAAACAAGAAAGTTAGTTGCAAAAACAAGCGTGGAAGGTTGAGAAATGAAAACATGTTTGCTGGGAAAGAGACGGAGGTATGACGATGCAATGGATAGGATACCAAGGCACTTCAACCTGCAGCCAGTCACTAGGCAGACTGCTGTTGGTGTACTCTGGAGATGACCTCACATCACAAGCTAGCTCACCAGATACACAACAGACTGAAATTCAACATGTCAAGGAGTCAGCCTACCTCCATACATCTGGCTGGAGCCTGAGGCCTGGTGATGGTGGGGGCCCGGGGCCGGCGGGGCAGGCAGGAAGATGGCGCCCCCCTGGCGACTGAACGGGTTGCGGGTGGGAGCTGGATTGGCATCACCGTTGCTCCCTCCACCCCGGGACTCTGAAAAGGATTTGTACTTCAGCATTCCTGAGAGAAAAGTCAACACCTGACAGAAATGCCTTAAGAGGCGAGGATGAAACTGGAGGCCTGGCGCTACGTCAGGTGACGGCAGGGAGAGGATACTGAGAGGCGGCGTTGAAGGAGTCCCAGAACAGAACTGTTTAGATTCAAACGTTGTTTCTCAAATGATGCAGAGAATGACATGACAGGCTGCTGACTGATTGAGTAGTACAGAGGTGTCTGGTGGTTCTGGTGCTTGGAGGTCCAATAAGGAGCACACAGAGGGACTGGACAATGATGTCACACAAGTAATGATAGGAGGAGCCACTTCCTCATATGTCATATGAAACAGTGAATTACTATTGGAAGAATTCAATTATTTTCATCCCAGATTAATAATAAAATAATATTAACTCTTAATGTTATTAATATTTTGATCAATGACTTCTGTTTAATGCTCAAAATGTCCAATATTGAATTCTTTGTTGTCTTTCTAAGTCGTCTTTTATCTGTGTGTTAACGTTAAAGGTGTTTGTTTCGATGTCGGTATTTGATGAAGACAAAATGTCTTGTAAAAAATGAAAAAGTTCTCTTCTCTTTTTCATCAGTTTGAGGGCGTGAAGACCGAACACACTACAGTACGTCTGTTCAGCTCCACTGTAAAACAGGAAGGAGGACAGATGAACCAATTACTTAACAATGGAGGTGAAGGTGTTCCCGGACTGAGAACGAGGCTGCTACAGAGCTGCAGCACACTTCCACTACACCGCGGTTATAACTGGTTATAACTGGTCCTATGCTACATTGAGGCTGTTACCAGGCTGAGAGGCAGCGGCGAGGCTCAGAGACTCCAGGGCGTCCTCCAGCTGTTTGACCTGACTCTTCAACTTCTCCCCTTTATCAGGCAGAGCCGACACATTCACCGCTGACAGGGTGGCCTGGGGGGTGGAGGTGGGGGTGGGGGTGGGGGGGGCAGATAGAGGTGTAGACACAGACAGAAATGAATAAGATACCAGACATACACAGACAGATGTAAGACAGGAAAGACACTGAAACTTGTATCATCCTTTAAAGCTGCTCTAGCCAAGATGTCTTCTGTCTTCGTAATAAAGGAGCTTCCCATTCCCACTAACTGAGGGAGTGACGAGGAAGTGGAAGAACAGGTGACATCTCGTTGCTGCAAGTCGAGTTTATCGTATTAGCGTGAACATGACTGGTAGGTTTGATTTTCATTGCCTTGGACTGCCAACATTAGAAACACTTCTGCACTTCATGACACCAAGCAGAAGATATTGGAGCTACAAAAACATGATTACGTCCTACATGATTTACTAGTTTTGTTTTCTTCCAAGTTGGCAGCTCGTATTTACGGTAAATCTGAGGTGAGTGTAGAGTTTACTGACGTCGTGTTACATTATTTCTGGGAACTTTAAGCAGTAACACCTCGCTGCCACTTGGGGCCGCCAAAGTGCGAAGTTGCTTAGTGCAGCTTAAAAAGGGCAAATTGATGCTTCCTAAAGGTAGAGGGAAACATCTGAGTCAACATGGACGACAACGACAACAACAACAACAACAACAACAACACACTACAGGCCCCTCACCTTCTTCTGCTTGAGCTGGGCAGTGAGGAGGGTGTGCATGCCGCTGGCGTCTCCCTGCTGACCTTTGACCTGGGAGGCCGTCTGGAACCCTGGGAAGGAGGTCAGAGTCTTCTGGACAGTCGCCACCGGAGGAGTTTTCTGAGCAGCAGGTGTCACTGACACCAACTGGACATCATCATCATCATCACTAAACTCCCCAAACTGAGTGGTCACTGTAGATCCTTCAGGTTTATCGGTTGTTTTTTCAGATCTCCATCTACCTTGGTGTTCTTTGGTTTGAGTGGAGTGTGTTGTCTTGTCAGATGGGGAGGTCTTGGTGATAGTGGTGTCTCCGGTAGTGGGAGCAGGGTGGGAGGCTCTCTTCTTCCCCTCAGAGTTGGCGTCCTTCCTGCTGCAGGTTTCAGTAGCGTTGAGAGCACCGGTTGGTTGTTGGGGCGAATCCCTGAGAGGATCCTTTGAGGTTTTATGTGTTTTGCCAGCGACTGGAGACTTGACACCGGAGGTGGAACCGTTTTTTCCTGCTTCTCTTCCCTCTTTCTGATTCTCTTTAGTCTTCTCGTGCGTCTCAGCCACCATCTTTTTATCGCCGTGAGCTTTTCTCTCCTCATCTGAAACTCTCTTCTTGATCTTCATCCCCAGTGGAAGTTGTTTACCACGATGCGTATCGGATGGGCTCGACTCCCCCCTCTCCTCCTCTTCCTCTCCTGCACTCTCTCTGCGACCCGACTGGTTGTCCTTCTCCTCTCCTTTCTCAGCTTTCCTGTCTCGTCCGTTCTCCTCACCTCCTCCACGCTGCCTCCTCCTCCAGTCAGACTCCTCCTCCGTCTTGCCGGGGGCCTTGAAGGGATTTCGTTCCGGCGGCAGGCAGGAGGGCTGCAGCTGTCTGTTGGCCAGCGGGTTCCTCTTCTCCTTCTCTGGCTGCAAGGATGGAGGACAGCGGCCATTTTGAAAATAGTAGCAGTAGTAAGAGATGTGGTGAGAACAACAGGAAATACAGGACTTACTGGGAAACAGGATTTCACTGATTAGACAGAGCAACAAAATTCCTGAGAAGTAGAAATTAACATCACGTGACTTCGACTTGAGTTAGTAATTTTTGTTTTCTGACTTGGCCGACAGGTAAGGACACTTGACTTGAGCCCTTTTGACTTGTGAAAAAGTGACTTGGACCAGGTTCCCATCATGCCTATGGTGTAAAATTATGACTTTCCATTATGGAGTCAGTTCCACTCCAGTTGGGCTGAAAACCCCCCATCTAATGCAATGAGCAAAATAAATAATAGTAAAGTACATCCTGGTATCCTGGTATTCCTCTAGAGCGACACGTTTGTAACATTCCCTGACTTTCTCTGTCTGGAATTCACCTCTCTAAAATCCATGATATTCCAGGAATTCCATGATCAGTGTTGGACGAGTCCAGTATCAAACCATTCAAGCTTGTTCCAAGTTGAGTTTAGGGTCTCTTTATATATGAGGTTATTTATATGAAGCTCAGGTGTTCTTACTGCAATCCACGGCACATTCCCACACCACCTCTGGCCGGCTTTCTTCCCCACAACACACCGGTAGTATAACCTGACAAAGGAGAGGCAACTGGTTAGCGAGACCGTCCTGTAACTTTAAGGTCACAGGTTGAATGCCAGCACCAGGCATTGTGTTTCCACCTGCCGTCACGTGTCCTGTTGCAGTGCCCTTGAGCAAGACACTGAACCTGCTCAGCTCACTGTTAGTCTGGGTAAACATGTCAGTGTAGCGTTTTCAAAATGAAGACCACATTTTGAAACTGTGCAGTTAAAATAGTGGAATTGGAAAGTAAAACCTCTCCACACACACACCTGTGGTTCTGCTGCTGTGGGTGGAAGGTGAGAGCCTGGAGTTCCACCATCGAATCTTCATGATGGAGGCAGTGGGACGATGGGACGCTGAAGATGATGATGATGATGCAAGTCAAAAACAGGAGTGCTAATCTTCTACTGGCCCTAGTGGCCAATGGATTCCACAATGCATCAACCAAACTATTTTACCATCCAATATGAATTCAGAATTGAAAAAACATCCAGACTGGTTCCGGCTAGTTTGAATTCACGGTTATTTCATTCACTAGAACTTACATGGTGCTGGCAGGTTTCATCAAGGTAAAGCCAAGACTTAAGACCTTTTTAATGTCAGTTAGAATGAAATATACCAATTAACCACTGAAGCTAAAATGAAAATGAAACCAACTTTACTTCTCTGCATGACTGAGCTGATTTCTCACATGGAAAACACACTTAGTAAACTGAATTTAAGACTTAAAGGCTGAACAGCATTCATTTAGTTTTGAGGGCTTGAATATAGGTAATACAATTCAAGACATTTTAAAGACTTTCGGGACCTGCAGACATCCTGAGGTAGCACAAGGAGAGATTGATTAATAATGGCTATTCTGATCAGAGGTTTCACTGTGACAGATGAGGGTCTTTACCAGACTTCAGTTTAAATAACCAAGGGGGTTTGGGGAGTTTAAGTGTTATTTCCCTCTATTTTCCACTAAAATCTTAAGTTAAACACCTCATATCAGGGTCTATCTGATCAAAGTAGTGCCACCCCCCATCAGCCATTTTCAAATCACTCCGTCTAATAAAGTCACCTATTCTCACAGCAACATATGCCAATAAGAGTATTGAACAGTGCAGGACAGTATATTTCACAGGGGATCAATGAAGAAATTGGTCTTCTGTCATGTTACCTCGCCACTTGGCTGAAGTCGCATCCTTGCTTGTCAATGCAGACGTAGAAGCTCTTGCCCCGGCTTGGCCCTTCTTTAACGCCCGTCTTCAACATGCACACGCTGCCTGGTTGTGGAGATTTCAAAACAAAAGTCATTCAGCAAATAACAGACTCACTTCAAACCTAAATATAGCAATACGCTTAGAAATGGTTTGGTTAGGTTTTAGCCTGCGACCACACGAGCTGTTCAAATAAGAAACTGCCCTGTCATGTAACTGTTTCACAAAATAAAACTTGAGATATGACTTCTGAAAACTAAACACAACATCTAACCTTCAATGTATAGCCAACTAACTACTTACCATGGGTATTACACAAAACCTTCTCCATTTTCAAGACACATTCAGTCCAGTTTCTTTTTGCAGAAAACGGAATTTTCTAAATTTCGTATCGACCAATGACAAGTGTTAAGAAGCACTTCCGGTATATTGATATCAGTGTAAAGGTTCCCACCCAAACTACATTAGACAAATCAGTAATATAAAGCTACAAATAAAGCAATAGATGTGTTTAATTTAAGTGTAGGGATATAATCCACTCAATCTATAGGATTCAGTGACCAAATGAAAAAAGAACATACTCCAATTTTATGACAGCCCATACACAAGGGGACCTTTATTGTGAAATATATCCTCAAGCACAGCTGAACCAGAAGTGATTTAAAACATTATTCTTCTAGCGTTAAGTGAAACTTAATCATTATAAAAACCCTCAGTCACCACACATGATGAATCGTAATTTTACCTTTAGTGAAATTTTTTTAAATGAAAATAAAGATCAGTTAAGCGAAATTGGAGTTGTCGAAATAATGGTGCAAAAAAACTATGTTACCCAGAATGCAATGTAGTCGTTTTCTCCTCTCGCGGGCTCTGTTTTGATATGGCGGCAGACTTCGAAACTCCTATCTGTTGTCTATCTTTAAACTTTAACCCTATACATAACTCAAATAATTAAACTCGTCGTCTCCGTCGCAGGTAAGAACCGTTTGTTTTTGACGTTGTGTGTTATTTTTGAGCCTTTGTGTAACTTGCCATTGCGGTTAAAAACTTTTTGTTACACTACTAGCCTGAATACAGTCCAGCCAGGCGAGCGACCAAGGAAGCCTTTAAAATACATTGTTCAAAATGTATTTTATGATTTTCAGGGTCATTTAAAGTACGAGATACATGCCATGTATGTTGTAAATCAGCCAGTAGTCCAGTCATGTCATTTTCATGAACAGCTATATGTTTATTTTCTTTTGCTAACAGCAACAACAGACACGCCTTTTAAACTGACAACCACCGCTGTGGCGTGGTGTGACGTAACTAACTATACACGTAAACCATCTCCTCTAGGTAGTCGTCCTAGATCTGGACATCATCTATAACTGCTCCTCAAGTTTATTAATGGTGTCTGGCTCTTAACCTGTCACTGTAATCTGTCGTCCTAATCCTGGATTAGCTAGCCGGCCGTTGGAGACAGCACGGCCATGTCATCTCCAGGTGGGCTGCAGTACTCGCAGGCAAACTTCCTCGCCCGGTGGATGCCGAGTAGCTCCAGGGCCGGGGTGATCCTCAACCCCTCCCCGGACGTGGCTGGCTCTCTGCGGCACATCTCCAACGTGGGATTCCCGCCCCGGGATTCAGACGACTCCTTCGCCTCCGACTTCGCCCCCCTGCCCGCCTCCCCCACCAGCAGCAGCTGCCTCAGTATCGATGCCCTTGTCCCCGGAGGAGAGAGGACCGTGTCCGACAGGCCGGTGACTGGCCTGCTCTCTGCAGCACCGACACACTCGGACGGAGAGCTGGACGCTTTAGAGGAGCTGGCAAGCGAACCGGAGCAGGATCTGCCCCTGGTGATGAAGCTAGAGCAGGTAACAGGGCTCTGCCATTTTCATCATTTCAGCCTGGGACCCTTTTTTCTTTTAAATCTACTGGCACTTCTGAAACTAGTGCTCTTATCATGAAGGGACCCACCAGACACACTGTCAGTAACTGAAGGGGATTATGGGCTGCAGTGTTAAAACTATACTACCCTGTGACTTTGTTTTACTGCAGCTTTACTGTTTGAGTGTGATTCTATTGGAACCATAAACTCTGAATAATGAATTGGGAATGCAATTTAGTTTAAGACATTCTGTTGAAATTTTAGCGTTATTGATCATATCACTGCTATCCATTATCCCAATACCCCCACCCCCCCCCCCAACACACATCCACTCTCACTTCCTCTACCTGCTATTATTTACCCACAGGCTATTTATGGCGGGGTGGGGCGGACAGGATGAGGACTCAAGTAGTGAAAAGAAGTGTGTATGCAGTACACACAGTAGCTTTTAATATATTACTGTATCACTATGTGGAATGTATTTGTCTTTTCATATATTTTAGTAGCCAGACAACAATACTGGCTGGGAAACACTGAAGTGGAATTGATGGTAGAAAACCTTACAGGTTATACAGGTATATTATATAGGTATATATCAGTATATTACACAGGTTCAATCCCGACTCGTACCAGTGTGTTCATCGATAGCCATGTTGACGTGTCCCTGAAGTGTGTGTCTGTACTCTAGTTGAGGCAGTGGCAGCAGCATATGCAGGAGCAGCTGAAAGCCCATCAGCTGGAGGAGCTCCTTCGCCTCCAGGAGGAGCAGCAGAGGCTGCTGGGAATGATGAACGGATCACAGAACTGCAGAGAAGGTGAGTAGGACAAATAAAGCGTTATTCCACATAAAGTATGAGCCAGAGATATTGATCAGCCTATACCAGTGTTACCTGCTTTTGCTTTGAAAGTGTTCCTCAACCATAACAGTACAGTCCATATATACACACATTTTATTAAGATACTGTGACTTAGTCTGTCAGTATAGATGCACAAAGGCCACCTGGGTGCTACCAGTACCCAGTACCACACTCAGTACAGGGTACCAACTTACAATACTACCAGTTTCACTGTTGGCTTTGAAAACCTAATCATTATGAGTCTGTTGACAGCTGAGACAAATATGTTGAAGACGACATGGCTAACATGATGAATGGTTTGGTGGTTTGGATGGGACCGTCTTGTACCCTGCTGGTGGTCGTCCTGCCTGGTCCGGCCTCTCTGTGTGAGTCTGTCCATACAGACGGGCTGAGCTGGCTGTGATGTGTTTTACAGATTACACCGAGAGATCGGGACTGTCAGTAGCAGACTGGGGGGAGAACACACTCCAGGGGGTTTCTCCTCACCCAGAGACCCCATTCAGCCCCACCATAAACAGCCATGGCGCCCCGGAGAGCTCCCCCCCCGGCCCTGCACAGGCAGACAGACAGCGGCAGCGAGACCATGAGGAGGAAGACCACCAGGCAGACGGTGAGGCGGTATACAGTTGCTGCATTTGGACAACCGAACCAGGACAGGTCTTCTCTTGGTTTTGGCTGCTGGTGTTCTTGTTTTGTTCCTTTTAACTTCAGTACACTAAATTTTGTTAGTCTTCTTTTTCTTCTTCTACTTCATGAACGTTTTCCCCAGTGTTTTGTCTAGTCAGTGTAAACGAGGGAGAGTGGACTGGCTCTGTGGGTTGAACCTGAGTCTGTTTTATCCCTGCAGCGACGTGGGACTCCAGACAAGACGACCAGGACGAGAGCATGGATGCCAACCACTATCAGGAGCAGGACGCCACAGTAGGACCCCATCGTGATGTGGCTGTGACTGAAGACCACGGTACAGAGGAAGATGGAGTCTCACAGGACAGGTAGAGACATTCCCTCGTATTGTACTTTATTCCTATTACAGTAAATAGAAAGTACATTGTGTGGAGGACAAAGAATCCTCATACTGACAGGATTGGGTCAGATGGATGTTATTGATCCCAGAGGAGGAAACTGAGCCCTTGAAGTAGCAAAGAATAGAAAATACAGCAGATAAAAATACAGCATGTAGAACACATTGAAGATTAAAGATACTGTGTGTGTGTGTGTGTGTGTGTGTGTGTGTGTGTGTGTGTGTGTGTGTGTGTGTGTGTCTGTGTGTCTGTGTGTGTCTGTGTCTGTGTGTGTGTGTGTGTGTCCCTCTCCAGGCCCATCAAGCCAGGCATCGGTGGTCGGAAGCAGACGTTTGAGGAGCTGCTGGAGGAGCAGTTGAGGCTGGAGGAGCAGAGGCTGGAGGCCCATCAGCAGCAGGTCATCACACAGGAGAATATGACACCTGACCATCAATCAGACCATCCTGTCCTCAAAAACAGAAGATGTGTTCGTGGTTATCGTGTCATTCAACCTCTATGTTGTGTCACTTCACCCCAACAGAACCGAGGTGGAGCCGAGGCGCTGAGAGCCCCGCCCAAGAGGGCCTTTCTGAAGCGAGGCCAGGGCCTTTCTAGATTCACCAACCATCGCAAAGCCTCTTTACCTAAAAAGCAGGTGAAGAAGGACCCCAAACCACAACCCCAGGCCAGGGTCATCTCCCACAGCAACTCGGAGCCTGCGACCGTCCAGAAAGGCAGCACAAACAGCAGCCAGCGGCTTCCTGTCCAGCGTAAAACCGCCGTGCTCAACAAGGAAAACCGTCTGAGAGGTTCCTGCTCGCAACCTCAGGACATCAGAGCGGACAGCAAGACGGCGTGGCCCAAGGTTCTGGGTAGCCACCAGAGACACAACACAGGTCCAGAATCTGTTCAAACTGACCTAGAAGGTAGACCGACCAAACAACAACAACAACAACAACAACAACGTCAGCCGGGCCAGGTGAAGGAGCAGAGCAGCAGGAAGGTGGGTCCGTCAGCTCAGACTGCGAGGAAACCCGGGCCTCGCATCGGCCAGCCCAACGCCGTCACCAGACACGTGGGTGTGGCGGGAGGTCCAGGCAAGGCTGAGAGGGACACCGCCAGAGAGATCGGATCTGGGTCAGGACTCACGTCAAGAACGGGGTCAGAAGAGGTGGGAGGAGGAGGAAGGAGGAGGAGGAGGATATTCCTTCCAGATGTCCTTCCAGGAGAAGCTCCAGCGCTGGGACACCGACAGGCAGACGGAGAGCGTGGAGCTGGGAGAGTTCGAGCTGCTGGAGCAAGCAGCCGAGGAGCTGTCCTTCTCCTCCACCTCCTCCTTCGTCATGAAGGTGCTTTACTCAGCTTTGGTTGCTTTGGTTGACTCGGGGATGTCTACGTTCTCTGATTTGTAGTGAATTCACGCTCTTTCCTTTCTGTGGAGTTTCATTGCAAGATGTTGTTTTTCTGTGCTGGTTGCATGACTCTTTTCACTCCTCAGTGATTTGTTCGAGAGGGTTGGGTAAAGCTTGTCAAACAGCCAAGGGCTTTATCAGCCCCGTTTTATGGGGAAGTTCAAACATACCACTACAACTAGTCAACGAGTCCCTAGTTGCCACAGCAACCCCGCATGGTACAAGCTTTATGCAACTTGGACCGGGTAAGGTGACCTTTTAAGGGACGGTTTCAGAAATCATGCAACGCTATCTAATATGACACCCTTGAGTCAGTCGTTTTCTTCCAGTTTCCTTTATTATATTGTTATAACTGTAAAGCGAATGTCTGTTGTGACGTTTAAAAACTGCCCTGCT
Organism: Hoplostethus atlanticus; assembly: GCA_034670405.1. Classification (NCBI taxonomy): domain Eukaryota; kingdom Metazoa; phylum Chordata; class Actinopteri; order Trachichthyiformes; family Trachichthyidae; genus Hoplostethus; species Hoplostethus atlanticus. The sequence goes on along the minus strand of JAXDDX010000108.1, from coordinate 1,232,623 downwards.
CTCCACTCAGGTTCTCCAGATGGACCGGCAGCTCCAGGCAGGTACGGGGTTTCCCCAGCGACGGCTCTCCTCCACCCCCATCAAGTCCCCCAAGCCGTCGCCTCCCAAAGCCCTGCAGAGGTGCAGCAGTAGTGGTACCAGTAGTGGAGGAGTGACCTGTAAAAGCAGCTCCTCAGACCCAGACGTATTGGTGGCGAAGGTCAGGGAGGATACGCTAAAGAACAAAGTTAGCGATGATGAGGAAGAGGAGGAGAGGAGGAGGACGACGGGAGCGAAGGCAAGCACGAGACCTCTGACGTCTCATTCTGCAGCAGCTCTGAATTCGGAGACCAGGAAGTGTTGGTCAAACCGCCTACGTTTCCCAGCGGCCTGTGCTTCCCTGCGCCGTCCAACCCGCCGTACGACAAGCGGTCGTACCAGGACCGGGCGGTCTCACGGACGACGGGCAGGGACGACGGGGAGAGCGACAGTTTCCTCAGCAACCCCGACGACTCCACTCTGATGGAGGACCAAGACTGCCCGCAGGCTGGACTGGTGTTTGACGACAACGACACGTGGAACGACCCGGAGGAGGCTGCCGGCGGCCTGCCCGGCGCCGGTCGAGGAGCCAGCCCGGTTTCCAAGGCAACAGCCGTCGGAGTCTCTCCTCCGGGGAGGGCTCTGACGAGGAAGGTGGCAGTGAGCAAAGGGGTGGAGCTGGACAAGGGCGTGGGTGTCGGGTCAGCCAATCAGGAGCTGGACCGTCCTCCTCCCACCTCCCAGCTCATGGCCAGGCTGTTCCCCTCGCTGAAGCCAAAGGCCCAGACTGCACCTCCTCCTGCTGCTCCTGAGGAGGCGTCAGGTGAGAAGAACAACGCTAGTAGCCCATTCATCATGATCCTATATCGGTGCTCATTCTTACCGTTCAGACAGGAAGCAAAATTCTGTCTTGCTTTTCTCCTGAGTTTGATGAATGATCAGATTGAAAAAAACAAGGAAGGTTTAGACATTAGACAGTTAGAGAAGCTGGTCACAGATCAGCACTGATGGTCTGTCTGGAGTGTTTCCAAGGATAGGGCTTCATTTCCACTAAAATAAGGTAGATAAAAATCATTGGTGTGCTGAGTGGGCATGCCTTCTGATTGTTAAGTGTGTGTGTGCGTGTGTGTGTGTGTGTGTGTGTGTGTGTCCTCAGGCCAGCAGGCCCAGTCCAGACAGCTGCGGGAGCGACTGGTGGAGCTGGAAATCGAGATCGAGCGCTTCAAGAAGGAGAACGTCGCTCTGACCAGACTGAGACAGGAGAACGAGAGGAACCAGGAGAACCTCAGGTACTGTGCTCTTGTTTCACTTTAATGAAGAGTGTGTGTGTGTGTGTGTGTGTGTGTGTGTGTGTGTGTTTTCCTCATCCTACCCCTTGACTTGCTGCAGGAAGGAGCGTTTGGAGTTTGAGCAGATGAAGGTGGAGGAGCTGGCCAGGTTGGAGGAGTACAAGAAGGAGGAGAGCAGGAAGCTGCAGAAGGAGAGGAAGGTGTTTGAGAAGCACGCCTCGGCCGCCAGAGCCATGCCGGACAAGAAGGAGCGGGAGGAGATCCAGGTCTCACACACACACACACACACACACACACACACACACACACACACACACACACACACTCTTGAGTACAGGTCAGAAATCTCAGTCAATGGTATTGATCAACTCTATCAATCCCTGCTGATATACTGTGGTCACTTTGTTCTATCGGGCAGGTAAACTGTTACTTATTGCCCCTCTCCCTCTTGCCCTCCTTCCCAACTCCTCCTCCTCCTCTCCTGTTCCTCCCGGTCAGGCGTTGAAGCAGCAGCTGAGCTCCCTGCAGGAGGAGCTGAGGAGGAGGGAGAGCCGCTGGTCCTCCACCCACAGCCGCCTACGGCAGCAGATGGACGCCGTCAGCCAGGAGAACGGCGCCCTCCGGGACGAGGTACGGCCCGACCTTCGACCCGGTGATGTCACATGGTTCATCATCAGGATCAGGAGAACCAAAACTATTTTATTGCACTTTTGTCATCTTTTGACTACTTCTAGACTACTAGACCATCACATCCTCAGCCTCTTCGCCCTCACCTCTCAGTCTATGTTTCATCTATACTTTCCTCTTAATCTGCAGGTCCGCACGCTGGAAAAACTCCGTCTCATTGCCTGGAAGAGAAACCCTGCCAGCGGAGACAAGGACAAGGAAGGATCCAAAATGTTTGAGGGCGGCGGGGCGGCGGCGACCAAAGGGGTGAAATTTGCTGTAAGCGTTGAGTTTCAATCTGCTTTGTGACTCATGTTTTCTTTTATTCAGGACTCATATATTCTCCAATATAGAAGTTTCAGGTTTACAGTCTTGTGAATTGTCGGGACTGAAGAACTATTTTTGCATATTGTAGTTTTCCAAACTCTTGTTGGAGCCTTGGTGATTTCTTTCAAGGCTTTTGTCCCTTTGACATCACCAGTTTGTCTTGGTGTCTTCAGAGCCCTCTTGACTCCAGTGACGGCAGCCCTCCGCTGAGCAGCACCACTACGGCCACTAGAGGGAGCTCTAGGGAGAACAGCCTGGGAGCCACAGGTACAGCAAACCTCTATGAACCTGAACAGACGTGATGGGGCGGGATGTTGTTGGGATGCAAAATGAGCAAATTTAGTGTTGAGCGTGAATCCAGGATCATTACAGGTGAAGGAGGACATGTCTGCCTTGAAAACTGTATTGACCAAACCCAAAATCACATGTCAAGCAGCTCAGAGTTTCCTGTTGGTTCCCAGCAGGGATGAAGAGCAGCCTGAGGAAGCCAGCAGGACCTGGCTCCTCTTCCTCCTCCTCTTCCTCTTCAATCCCTGGTAGGAGGACCGAGGAGAGGCCAGCGTCGGCCCCCAGGAGCCAGGACCACTCACACAACATGTCTCCTGTAAGAATCATCATGGGCAAAGTAGAAATACGATACAGCACAGAAACATATAAGAACATATAGGCCGAATCCCAATTCACCCCTTGGCCCTTCCCCTCCGTCTTGCGTGTCCACGTGTAGGGGTGTCCGATTCTCTTGGGACCGAGGGGTAGGGCGAAGGTCTAGGGCTACATGGCTACATAGGGCTACATGGCTACATAGGGCTACATGACTACATGGCTACATAGGGCTACATGGCTACATAGGGCTACATGGCTACATAGGGCTACATGGCTACATGGGGCTACATGGCTACATGGCCCTCCAAACGGAGATTTTTCAGGGGCACACTACAAACCGAGGGCTAGAAATCTCCCAGAATGCCCTGCGAATCAACTGGAAGATCATGGCGACCGCTACACTACCATCAAAGTGAACCACAGATGTAGTATTTTCTTCGTTAATAAAGATTTTTAGAATATTCTAACCGTGGTATAATCTTAGTTTAATGTCGTTTCAATGTATTATAGACCTTTTCTTTATGACAAGCATAACAAAAAATCGCTAGTATGCCGATGTCTCTACCTCGCTAGTTAAGGTTACAACATTGTTTTTAGGCTGATTTGTGCATGACAGTCCCTGCATTTTGACATATTTCCATGTCGCATTTCCCCCTTTGATGGCATATGACGAAATATAACTAAAGTCCAGCAGCGAAGTTGCTGCTTGTTCCGGCTCCTCTAATACCAGTGCAGACTGGCAGGGTAACGGTAGCAGCACGGCTTGCTAGCTACAGAGCACCGCTAACGCTGTTCTGTCATGAAGTGGACTGGTAATGAAGCAGTGGTCTTTTTTATTTGATGACTTGTTTGATCGATTAGTAGCGTGAAACGTATAAATTGTGAACGAATCGCGAGCGTCCATGCTTTTCTATCTCCATCAGATGAATGGCAAATGTCACTGTGATAATACCATTATTGCCATAGTAATCCATAGATAACAAACTTGTCGCGTCTGTTCACGTAAACGTCATCGATGACGTATCAGGGTCTTGAAGGGTTGTCCCATTTCATAGGGAGAGATTTCAACCACTACCCCTTGTGACTGTTCCGAGGGCCAAGCCGAAGGGCGAGGGGCCTCGAAAACGAGGGGTAGGGGTGAAAATGAGAATTGGGATTCGGCCATATATATATATATATATATAGAGAGAGAGAGCTATAACTCCACCAACAGTTACAACACAGGAAAAGTATGAAAACATATTGTATGAATTACATCCTGTATGCAGGGTGTCAAAATAACAGAACATACAGAGACAAAGATTTTTTGTTTGATTTTTATTACAGGAAGTTTCTCTCCAGAGTGAACCAGAACCAATTGAGGCCGAAGAGTCCAGTCAGGAGGTCATCACACACCCTGATGGGAAGGTAAGAAGGTGGATGCACGGTGCATACGCTGCCGTCCTGGTAGGGGATCCCTCTGAGTAGCCCCTCCCTCTCGGAGTAGCCCCTCCCTCTCGGAGTAGCCCCTCCCTCTCGGAGTAGCCCCTCCCAAGGTTTCTCCTAGTTTTTCCTTGTCCTCTGAGGGTCTAAGGCTGGGGGATGTTGTGTACTAACCATTTACTGTTTTCACATGTTGGGCACTGTGAAGCCTTAGAGACTGGAACGGTGATGAAGGGCTGTACAAATAAATGTGATTTGATTTGGAAAAATACTATAGAGGCAGTTGAGTCACAAATCTGATCATGGAGGTCTGGCTGCTGTGGCATAATGTCTAAATATGAAAGCACCAGGCTAGAGAGAGACTGGTGTGGCTGTAGGTCCATTCAGTAACGTTAAGGGGTTTTATTACTCAAACGGAGGTGATCAACACATTCAACATTTAACTGGTCAGAAAAAACAAGCAGTTTTGAATTTCATAACGTTTCCAGGTTCCCCATCACCACAGTCTCTTCACCCCTTTAGAAAACACTTGGTAACTCTGGACCCTGTTGACTGATATCAAGTGGTGTTGAAGAAGGACAGTTCGTAGTGTCTTAGTTTTACCTCCATGAGAACGAAGCTAGAAGCTGACCGACTCTCGTCCCGTCCAGGTGGAGACGGCTCTGGCCGGCGGCGCTCGCCTCATCGTCTTCCCCAACGGGACCAGGAAGGAAGTGTCGGCAGACGGGCTGACGGCCAAGGTCACCTTCTTCAACGGAGACACCAAGCAGGTCATGGCCGACCAGAGAGTGGTGAGCCGGGTTTCAAATCTAAATCTGCTCTTGCAAAGTGACTGATGGTACTTTCTGAAGGATAGAAGGTGATGTTAGTCCTTGGTTGACAAGATACCATGTCAAGTCTGGATTTGAAAGAGGGTGAATTATGAATTTACAGTATTTTGTTCCCCCAAAATGACTTAGAACATTTTGAAAACGATCGAATCCTGCAGAAAAAACACCTAAAGTCACTTTCAACAGAATTCCCCTTTAAGGGAAGGGGCGTGTGGCCGACAGCCAATCACCTTCCTGGATCATCTAGCGTTACTACTCTCATCACTGTCCTGCTCCTCTCTTCCAGATCTACTACTATGCCGACGCCCAGACTACCCACACCACCTACCCCGACGGCATGGAGGTCCTGCAGTTCCCCAACAGCCAGACTGGTGAGACCGCCACACACACTTTGTTTGGACTGGGAAATAAGTTCCTCTACTTTAGCAGCCATCAGCTGGACGTCATATTCTACTAGAGTAAAGATTTAAACAGTGAAAGTGTTGGTACATTTTGGAAATCACAAATCAACATAGACAGTAAATGTCCGTAGATGTGTCAGGTGGTCCTCCAGTACCGCCCTGCTGGTCTTCATTCCACTGTCTAATCAGGGACTGGTGAATGTCATCAACCAGGACCAGGGGAGACCAGGGTGGAGAACCACTGGGTTAGGCAGTAGATATTTCCATTAAGGAATAGTCAAAGTGAAAAAGTTTAATGGGGAAGAAACATGTCTAGTAGCTGGTGAATTTTGGATGCCAGTGAAATAATTGCACATACTTCCATCAGTAATTTGAAAGACATCATTCTTGTACATTTTAACATCCTCCTGACGTACAATCACAATATTTCCTCTCCAGAAAAGCATTTCCCGGATGGCCGTAAGGAGATCACCTTCCCAGACCAGACCGTGAAGACCCTGTACCCGGACGGCAGGGAGGAGAGCGTTCTGACGGACGGGACCATCATACAGGTCAACCTGTAAGTCAGCAGCATGTCAGTGGAGTACAGGATGAACAGGATGAACATGATGAAGACTGTCTGGGTGATGAAAGTTACCGTTAAGCCCTGCGGCTCACTAACCAGCCCACCCAAGTTTAACAGCAGCTAGTGACATCACATCCTGTGTAGTGGTAAATCAGGTTCATTAGTGTTTTGTCCCTTTGTGTATCATCGTATGGATCTATCATGTGTCGGTCTAAAGATCAGACCTGTTGAACAAGTCACTTCCCAAGTCTTAAAGCCCCACTAGTTTTGTGTTGGCGCCCCCAAGTGGTAGTGAGGGGAAACGGCATGACATTTTGAAAGGCTATCATTACACGCTCATGTTGACCAACCCGATGTAACGTTCTTTAGATGAAGCTTTAACAGAGGCTGAATGAGTGTGGGTGTGTTTCCTCCCAGCGATGGCAGCAAGGAGATCCGGTTCAACACGGGCCAAAAGGAAATCCACACCGCCGACTACAAGAGGAGGGAGTATCCAGACGGGACGGTGAAGACGGTCTACACCGACGGCAGACAGGAGACCCGCTACCCCACCGGGCGGCTCAGGATCAAGGATAAAGACGGCAACGTCGTCCTGGACAACCAGGTGTAGGAAGGTCTGACCAGGACGGGGAGGACCAGAGGCTCTGAACTGTTTGGTCCTGAGACGTTTCAGCAAAGCACAAAAACCCAAAGCACGGCAGATCAGACTTATGACTTTTATGAAACCGGATCGAATGAGCTCATGTGGTTGGAAGCTCCTGGAATCCAATTTTAGGTTTTTATTTTTACACCTGAGGAAGAACGTCAAGCCACCTCAGAGCTTCCTGGTTGGACTCGCTGCCTGCAGTCCTCCAGACAGGTGGAGGACGTTGGATTTACCACTGAGCTAAAGGAACGTGCCTTCTATTTTATTGATGTAATGTTGGACTAGTTGGATGAGATCTCCACTATTATTAGTTAGTACTCTTGCAGTACTATTTTAACACTAACCCAGCATCAGTAATACTCCATCAGATCTGTGATATTTCTCCTTTTGGAAACCAAACCTCACCTGTGCAGGACGTCCAGACTGCTTCAGGCTTTGTGTGTGTTGTTTTGAGTGTGTGTTGTTTTAGTGTTTGTAGTGTTTATTTGTAAAAATGTTCAATAGGTATTTATTTTATTGCTGATTGTACATTTTTTTGTAAAATAAATTTTATCTTTTTATGAACTCTTTCTTCCCTTGATAATTGTTGTGCTGTTTCAGTGTCCGGTTGTCTCATGACACATGAACAATGTCTTTATTGTATCTTTGTTTTGATGAGATTGATGAAGAGGAAATGTTGAGTTAGTGAATGATGTAGTCATGAAAGAGGAAATGTTGAGTTAGTGAATGTAGTCATGAAAGAGGACATGTTGAGTTAGTGAATGTCATGAAAAAGGAAATGTTGAGTTAGTGAATGATGTAGTCATGAAAGAGGAAATGTTGAGTTAGTGAATGTAGTCATGAAAGAGGACATGTTGAGTTAGTGAATGATGTCATGAAAAAGGAAATGTTGAGTTAGTGAATGATGTAGTCATGAAAAAGGAAATGTTGAGTTAGTGAATGATGTAGTCATGAAAAAGGAAATGAGTTAGTGAATGATGTAGTCATGAAAAAGTAAATGTTGAGTTAGTGAATGATGTAGTCATGAAAAAGGAAATGTTGAGTTAGTGAATGATGTAGTCATGAAAAAGGAAATGAGTTAGTGAATGATGTAGTCATGAAAAAGGAAATGTTGAGTTAGTGAATGATGTAGTCATGAAAGAGGACATGTTGAGTTAGTGAATGATGTAGTCATGAAAGAGGACATGTTGAGTTAGTGAATGATGTAGTCATGAAAGAGGAAATGTTGAGTTAGTGAATGATGTCATGAAAGAGGAAACGCTGCAACAGGTTGAACACTGGAAGGCTTTACTCTGTACCCTTCATACAGACAAACTGGGTTAAGAGGTTTAAAAAAGGAGTAGAAATTAAAGTTCTCTGAGTCAACGAGGATCAAACTTAAAATCAAACATTTACAACAATGTTTTTCTTTTTTTTACCCAAACATAAAGACTGCAAATTTTCTGCAATGTGAAAACAAAACAGTTCAGCAGCAACCGGACCTGAACTCAACATGATCAATAAACTGGTCCAATAAACTGGTCCACGACGCTGCAGCAATCTGGAGGAACAAGATGAGGAAGGATTAGTGAAAACAACAACTGATGATTCAGACAGGTTTCAGTGTGTAACTCCACAACAGGTGAAATGTCCCTGGAAATCAAACTGGTTCCACTCGTCGTTCCAAGACACATTAACCAGTCCCACCAGGATTTCACAGTTTTTTTCTGATTATTGCGACCCAAAATGATTGAATTTACAGCGGCTTTTATCAAACAACGCGATGCAATTTGAGATATTTTCCGTGTTATCTTGTGGTAAAACAGCAGGAATGGATGAAATTGCATTGCGCCAATTTGACCATTTTATTTTGGAAAAATTGCGATCACAATATCGCAACATCCTGGAGGGACTGATTAACAGACTGGACGCACAAATATCACGTTGTGCTCACATTGCTATCGGCTCTGACAGTGGTCACTCACACCAGCCTCCATGTGGACATGCAGCGATGTGACCTTTAGAGTCAGATTTCAGGAACCACAGCCTCCGTCAGGGACAACTGGTCTTAAAGGGAAGGCTGCTTTTTGTCCCATCTGAAATAATGTTGACCCAAACCCACCTGGTTTCGTCCGTCCGTCTAGTCCAGGTCCGCCAGGCCGCTGCTCACCAGAGGCAGATGGACCAGCTCGTCGTTGTCGTCATACAGCAACACCGTCAGCGCCGGCTCTCTGGCCTGCATGTACCGGGACAAAGAGGGTGAGGTGGTTATCAGTCTGAGATCACGAGGCTAGTTTCATTCACTAGAAGACAACACAGATCCAGATGTCAGGATGTTGAAAGAGGACATGACGGGTCTGAATGAGTCCAAGCTGCAGCACTGCTTCTTTCCCTGTTTACTAAGGAATGTTGCTCAGCATGTTTTTAACTGATAGGAGTTAAATATATATATTTTCTATATTTTCTACGTCTACTAAAGGATCTTGTACATTTGGACTTTTCTGGTGCTTATTTCTGATATGTACAGCTGATCCTGAACCACCCCTCCTCCCAGTACTAGAGCTAAAGCCTGTTGAAGGTTTCCTCCAGCGCACCACGACCGAGGCGGTGATGTTGCCGTGCAGCAGGTCGATCATGTCCAGCGCAGCCTTCTTGCTCCACATGGGCCGGTAGGGCAGCATGTCGCTCTCCAGGCTGACGCTGGGAGCCTTGAAGCCCGCGACCTGCACGTACAGCGCCCTGGTGGAGAAACGCAGCAGCTCCGCCGGCATCTGACGTAGCCTGGGAGGGGGGCGGGGCAGGGGGAGGGGGCGGGGCACCACCACAACAACAACACATCAGCATGGCTTCAGAAACGCTTTGACGCTACTTGGAATGAAAGGAGCAATAAAACTATTTAAGACATTTGAACACTTTAAGGCCCCTGGATGACCCCTGGGTGACCCCTGGAATGGGTTTATCCAGGTCGTATGAGCCAAGCAATCTGATTGGTCAGTCCAGGATGAGGTAAACTGAGTGAGGTTCTGACCTGCTGGTGGGCAGAGTGTCGTCGGACCCGAAGTCGACGTGTTGGACCAGGAGCCTGACGGGGTCCAGGTTGGCGAAGTCGATCAGCTTGGCCCGGTAGTACTTCCCATCGCTGTACTCCGCCAGACACGCTCCGCCTGGGAACGCAAGACAACAGGTCAACTCACCATCTAGTGTACGGGTGCCCGCAGGGACATTTCAAGTGTCCCGTTCCAGTCTACAGATCCAACAGTAATCTGACGTTAACGGTGGGATAAGCCTCCCTCCCTTAACCGGGAGTTAACCGGGTGACGTTTCCATGCCTTGACCCACAACCGGGAAGAACAAGAACAAGAACAACAAGAACAAGAACAACAAGAACAAGAACAACAAGAACAAGAACAACAAGAACAAGAACAAGAAGAACAAGAAGAAGAAGAACAAGAACAAGAACAAGAACAAGAAGAACAAGAACAAGAACAAGAAGAAGAACAAGAAGAAGAAGAAGAACAAGAACAAGAAGAACAAGAACAAGAACAAAAACAAGAAGAAGAACAAGAAAAAGAAGAGTAATTCTGGGTGAGTACAGCGAGGCTTTACCAGGAGGGAAGTTGGAGAGCCGCGGCAGACCGTCCACGTCCTTATTGATCCGGTCCAGAGCGTCCTCCAGAGTCTCTCCATCCGCCACAGTGCTGCCCTCTACAGGCCAAAGGAACAACTGCAGGACACACAGCTAGATGAGGGTCTAGTGTTTCACCATCTACAGTACCTATAGTACCTATAGTGATGTTGTAGTACGATAGACAGTATAGTTCACCAGCTGACGATCATGTGAAAAGGTAGGTTCACATCGTCTGCATTTATACTCCGATCTAGAAATCTGTCAGTATTCATGATGACGAGAAACTTTTCAGCCCAAACACACTTTTTATTGTGTAATATTTATCTTCATTGATCTCCTTGAGGACCTTCACCTCTTGGTTCACCAGCCTAGCCCGTCTTGACCCGGTTTCCCCTCAGGGATTGACCCGCTCTCGTCTCGATGGTTAGCGCTTACCTCGTTGGGGGTCCTGAGGTGTTTGACCCTGACCTGGAAGTGCTCTCCCTCCCGGGGCAGGACGGGGTAGATGAAGGGCCCCAGCACCGGCCCCTCTGGGCTCTCCAGACCCTGGAAACAAAACATCAGCAGCATCAGGCTACAGATCCTCCAGACGTGTCATGTTGTAGGAAAAACCAAGACACTCCAGCCTGGAATCAAGGTACCATCAGATCAAATCACCTCCAGCAGGGCCCTCAAGTAACGGGGCTTTGGACCCTGAGGAACGTCTGTCCTCATGACAGCAGGTTGGTGTATTATTTTAGATCACATGTTTAAACTCATTTTAAAGAGACAGTTTTATCCCCATCACCTTAATTGATCTATAGAGGACTTATAAAGCTGCAGTAGACAACACTGCATGTACAGTAATACACGTCCTCTTATCACCACAGTACCTCAGTGCCGATGTCCCAGTCATCCAGCAGAGGGACCGGAGAGATCATGTGTCCCTACAGAGAAGACATATTGAGTCAACCACTGCAGCGCTGCTTCACCTTCATATCAACAACAACACTGCAGGCCTGAAAGAGTCTTAACATCTTAAACTGTCTTGAACAGTTCAATAAGCTTCTTGGTGGAGAACTGAGTCGAGTCATCAGACCAGGTTCTGATCGTCTTCATTCGTTCTTCATTTTTCTCATATTATGTGAAATTGGTTTTATATTTCATCTCAACTGGTGTTAAAAAGGTCTTAAACTGTGAGTTGACCTGTGTTGAGGCGGTCTTGTCCATGGAGGCGTGCTGGTGCTGACAGAGGATCCTGCTCAGGTCCATCCCATCCAGGGAGATCTGAACCGTCAGAGGTCCCCGCGGGTCCCTCGGCAGCTCCTAGCACACACGTTACACTTCCTGTTACACTTCCTGTTACACTTCCTGTTACACTTTTTTGCTGATCAATCTCCAGGACCAGTATCCATCAGAGTCTCTGTTCTCTGTTGAACATGTGGTGTGAATGTCCAGGTCTTATTTCTGCTCCAACTATCTCTCAGGACCGAAACTATCAGGACATTTCTGATCTGAAGTGGATCAACAAGCAGCCGAGCTGGAACATTCAACACTTCACTGGTTGGAGGATCCAGTGTAATGCTCTGACTTTGCCAAATTTTAATCTTTTATGTTTCTAACCACTTCATGTTAACGTTCCTTGTGTTATCTATGTGTTCTCCTCCTGAGTGAGTGTGAGGCTCCAGTCTGACGTTACCATGACCTGCAGGTCCACACGGCGGTTCAGCAGCAGCTCCTTCAGCAGAGCCACCGCATCCCGCTGCCACTCTCTACCAACCTGGAGATGGAGGATGGGGGATGGGGGATGGAGGGTGGAGGATGGGGGATGGAGGGTGGGGGATGGAGGATGGAGGATGGGGATTGGAGGATGGGGGATGGAGGATGGAGGATGGAGGATGGGGAAAATCAGAGAGAAAAGGAAAAATATAGCGCTTAAGTATTAAGAAAAAATTAGGTGAACATCTAAATAATTACCGTGACAGTTTATTATGAACCCCCTAAAAACTGACAGATACAGATGAAGATATACAGGAAGGTATGAAGGTAAAGACAAATAAAAATAAAACAAAGCATGTCCTCCACTGAGCTCACAGACAATATGAACATTTCAAACTAGTGAGTAACTCATTGGTTTAAATAGGAGTGACAGCTAATTTCTACCAATCAAAAAGACACAGCTGATTGGCCCCGCCCACTTCCCTGCAGGAAAACTTTAGACACTAAGGTTTAAGCATTTCACGTCATTACATGGTGAAAAAATAAGACCTCTAATAACTGGATTTCATACTTAGTCTTAGACCATGATATATACACACACACACACACACACACACACACACACACACTCTTACAGGGTTGACTCCATGCAGCTGGCAGGGCATGCAGAGCTGAGGAACATCCTCACACAGCAACATGGGGTAGACGTGGACCACTGGGATGTTCTCCACCAGGCCGTGGTCCACGTAGTGTACCTGACAACACAGCGACAGACACACATCACTGCACCTGGTAGGACCTTCTACTGACCTTCTACTGACCCCATTCACTCCCTAACGCAGGGGTGTCAAACCATGTGCCATGGAGGGCCGAGAGTATGCAGGTTTTCATTCCAACCGAACACTACACCAGGTGATTTCACTGGTTAGCCCCTCCTCTCTGGTTGAGGGTGTGGTAATCAGTGAAATCACCTGGTGTAGTGTTCGGTTGGAATGAAAACCTGCATACTCTCGGCCCTCCATGGCACATGGTTTGACACCCCTGCCCTAACGTCAACCTGGTCCTGACCTTGACCTGTCCCCCCAGGACCTCCAGCAGCTGTCCTCGGTACCAGAGCATGTCGGGTCCGATGACGGCACATCCCCGGACCGACTTCCAGGTGTAGGGCTTCTGCCTGGGCAGCGTCTTCATGCTCTGCTGGATGCGCTCCCTCAGCTGCTCCAGCTGACACTCTGACACACCAAACATCCACCCAGGGGTCACTTTCACTTTCATATCCAACTGTGTCACATTTAATAAGCCACGAGAGGTCGGCTTGACAGTGGGAGATGTTTTACTTCTTAAAAAAAAAGTTCAATATCTTTTTATTTGTAATTAATAAACAACTAGAAATGTTGCTTTGCCCAACAGTATCGGTCTGTAGTTCTCATAGCTCTGAACTGACCAGATCTCATCCCATCATTATCATCATCATCATCATCATCATCCCAGCACTGCGTACCTGCGTGGTGCTTCCTGCCGTAAATGAGGCCGTCCTCGCCGATGGCAGAGACGGTCATCTGGATGTGACCGTGGCAGGGCAGCTCTGGAGGATGGTACAGCTGAGTGTTCACCTGACACACACACACACACACACACACACACAGGTTTGACCTCTGCAGTACTTCCTGTCGGTTCCCTGTGATTCAGTGTGTGTCTGTCTCTTCACCTTCTCGGCTGACAGCAGGGTGCGGGGGGCCGGCTTTGGAGGAGCAGAGGGAGCGGCAGGGATGGAGGTGGGTGAGGAGGAGGGGGGAGGAATAAGGACAGGAAGAGCTGGAGGAGAAGGAGGGGTGCGTTTGATTTCCACGTCAGGGCCGTCCTTTTGCTCCCCGCTGACTTGAGGCTCTGCAACACTTCCCTCTGGTTTCGGCACAACGGCGTCTCTGGGAGAAAACAGATGAGTGGAAACGCAGAATGAAAAAGGAGGTGGCGTGTCGGGGGGAGACCGATCAGTGATCAATGTCCTCCACCTCTGACAAGATGGAGGTTCCTCCTTTTTTACCCAGCAGCCTCAGCACGGGTGGCAATCTGCAGTTACATTCACCTCACCATGCCACGAGGAGCTGCTGAAACACTTCCTGTTGTACGGCTTTCATGTTTGTTGTTTTAGTGTTACATGGTCTACATGCTGCTTCAGAGGCTTTTATCCTGCCACAAATAAAACACCAGATACTTCTAATTGTGTGGAAATGTTTTTGGCAATAGTGAAGATCAGCACACCTAGTTAGAAAAAAGAATGGATGACTCTACAGACAAATGAAACAGACATACGAACAACGACACTGCTGCACTTTCAATACTTGAAGTCATGTACCGATCACACACAGACCTTGGCTTCCTCTCCTTGAGGGCGAGGCCTTCGCCGACCAGGAAGTCTGCGATGCTGACGTACTGCCCCACCCGGTTGGAGCACAGCAGGCTGACGGGAACCGGACGCTCGTCGGTCAACTCCTGGACGACGAGACACGAGGAGAAAGGAGTGAGAGACAGGAAGGGGAAGACATTCAATGGATGCTTTGACGTATTGTGATAGAGATGTACATCACGTTTTGTTTATCCGTGAGGGGAAATCAGGAGAAATCAGCAGAAAGAATAGAGGCATGTTGGAGACAACACAGTAAAAGGTCCTTCCATGACCTATAAATGTTCCTCCTTCCTGCTTTATGTTGTTTTTCTACAGGGGTGAACAGTCTGGTGGCTGAAAACCATCTAATGCAATGGATGTGTGAAGCAAGTTGGAGATACATCCTGCTTCCTTCAAGTGAATTTGTACAATTCCCTGACATTCCTCAACTTTCCCCCATCGGGAATACACCAGTCAGGATATTCCCGAACTCTCTAAAAGGTAGAGCGTCCATGATGCCTTATGGAGGCATGGTTGAAAGGGTATGAAGGAGGTGTAGGTGCACTCTAGGAAGAGAGAAGACAGAAGTGATGGGGTGAGGAGAGAATGGGGTTGGTGAGAACATGACGAGAGAGAGGAAGGGAGAAGAGAGGAGAGGATGACAAAATGGGAGAAGAGAGGTGAAGAAAGGAAAAGAGAAGAGGACAAAATAAGGAAAGGAGAGGAGGATGTTAGTACAGGAGACCGAGGCAGACCTTGATGGTCATGACAGCTGAGGCTCCATTCAGGTAGTAGGAGATGAAGTCGCAGGCTGTGGCCGTCCAGGTGGATCGGCCTCCCGCCGGCCTGGGGGGAGGACAGACGGGTGAGGGTGAGGGTGAGAAAGAGAGAGAGACAGGTGGAGGTGTACTGGGGGAGAAAGTGACTGAGGGAGTGTACATGTGAGTAAATGTGTGTCTATGTATGGGAGAATAAGAGTGTGTGTGTGTGTGTGTGTGTGTGTGTGACCTGATGTCGCTGAGGGTACACTCCAGCGTCAGAGAGCCCACCAGGCAGGGCTGCAGCGGCTGCAGGTTGCTGACGTGCAGCTTCACCTTGTTACCAAAGTCACAGCGCACCACCTGGTGTCAGCCACCAGAGGGAGACAGAGGCACTATCAGACACAGTTAAAACAAGATGGAAGACATGGCAACCCTCTGAACCCTGTGAGCCCGGGGGCGGGATTTTTCTACATGCATCATGTAAAAAACGCCCAGAAAATGAAAGCATTTGTCGTCGCTAGATCTGTAAAAAGCAAAGAATTCTGTGCACCTTCGCGCAACCAGTGAAAAACAGGAAACTTTACACTCTTTAGGGCCCGTATGAATGTCCACTCAAAATGGTACCCAGGTAGCAGGACCAAGCTACAGTACAACGGTGGCAAGAAGATGATGAGGTAGTGATGAGAATTAGATGATGAGGTAGTGATGAGAATTAGATGATGAGGTAGTGATGAGAATTAGAACAAACAACACGTGGGTGGTCGTACGTCAGCGATGTTGCTGGATGTGACGGTGGTGCAGATCTGCCCTCGCTCCCAAACCCCGTTGATGAGGGCAGCACAGTACATGTCGGCCTTCCACTCCACCTCCTGGGCCTCCATCGGACCATACTCCTGCTTCAACCGCTCACACACCCTGCAAACACACACACACATTTAAATCTAAGAACAAGTAATTCACTTTTGGTTTTCAAGACAATGGTTTCTAAAGCTATTTTGTGGGTTAGAAGTGTGAATGTGTTTTATTTTATTTTTGGAGGGTAGCTTAAATTGAGAAGTATATAGGATAGGCATAGATAAGCATTTTGCTTCTGCCTTAGCCTGTTCAGTCACTACTTAATACATAGACTGTTGATTTTGTTTATACTGTTTTGTTTATACTGTTTATATTTATTGTATTATGTGTGATGGCTGAATAAATATTACTATTACACCTTTACTTTACTTACCTTTACTGCATGGAAACAAAAAGCCTGACTGTGGCATGTGGACAACAAAAAGTTTCATTTTCAGTTTCAAATCTCCAAACCAAATATCCCACTATGTGACATGATAGTGAATCTACAACTACACAAATGGTGCACTCACATCGCATGTCGCAACCTTTTGTTTTTTATTTTTACCAACATTTGTACAATTTCCCAAACTTTGCAAATCAGATAAACGTCCCCAGACCTGCCAGACCTGCCAGACCTGCCAGACCTCCCAGACCTCCCAGCCCTCCCAGCCCCGTGTCACCTGCTGACCTTTTGAGCTGACAGTCGTTCTGGGTGAGCTGGACGTAGAAGCTGCCCGGCGACCTGACGTGGGTCACCCGGACCTTCAGGTCCTTGAGGCAGGCAGGGAGCTGCAGCTGGGGCTGGAACTCCTGGTCTACGGGGCTCTTCTGGTCTGAGGCATCACCGTCGGGCAAACACTCCCCCTCGGTGGCCAAAAGGTCCTCAAGTGGAGGGTCCCATACCGCAGGGTCCTCTGCAGGGGGCTCGGCATCTCTGCATCTACAGGTTGCAGGAGGGAGGCGAGGTGGGAGAGGGAGAGGAGGAAGGGGAGATAATATACAACAGAGTTAGGGGAGGACAACAAACTCCACAAACTGACAGTGAGGAGGAGGAGGAGCAGTAGAGTCGAGCCTCACCCCTTCTTGAAGGAGGCCAGCTCCTCTGTGACCAGCTGGTCGCTGATGCTGGCCAGCGGCCCGTCGAGGACGCTCTCAAACAGCTGGACCGGCAGAGGCCTGGCCTTGGACGGCGTCTCTGGATGGGACAGGGAGGGAGCCATGTTACACACACACACACACACACACACACACACACACACACACGTCTATGTGTGGAAGAGACAGGAAAAAGAAGTCAGACACACAAAAATCACACAACACACATCATGATGAGAGTGCATGTAGTCCATTCTTCTGTCATCTTGTATCTAGAGACGTATACTAGAGCTCTCACACACACACTCACTCACACACTCACTCACACACTCACTCACACACTCACTCACACTCACACACACACACACACTCTACCTGTGGCCACGACAGTGACCAGTCTCTGCTGAGCCAGGCTGATGAACCGGTCGGTGCAGGCATCACTCCAGGTTCCTCCGTCCAGAGGAACCACGTCGGCCAGGCAGCACTGGATGGCCTGCAGCAGAGAGGAGACACGTCGGGTTGACTGACCTCAACACTGGGCCTCAACGCCGTATGGCCAGGAGCCCGCCTGGCTAGGAGCCCGCCTGGCCAGGAGCCCGCCTGGCCAGAAGGTCATGGTGGGAGCCAGTGCTACCCCATGCCCCATAATTCCCTGTCTGCTAAATGTGTACCTTCTAATACACATGAGATGATTGGGAACACAAAAACAGGAGAACAAGGATCCACCGGTAGGAATGTTACCTTTACCTGAGAAAGATGGAGGGTAGTAGATGGGTGCAAGGAAAACACTCACAACTTCCAATCATCAGGACGTCGTAAAACCCCCAAGACATTTTGTTTTCATGAATCTTTGGAGAAGATCCAATATAAACGATCACTGATCTTAAACTCTCACCGGATCTAATTTGTTTTCTCTTCCCACCAAACTAAGACCGACCCGTCGGCGGCGCTCTGACCTTGGCAGGAAGGGCGAAGAACTCATCCTTGATCTTCCTCAGGTCGTTGACAGACAGGATCTTCTTGTTGCCAATGTCAACGTACCACACCTCCACCTTCCTGCCCCCCGGATGGCCTACACACACACACACACACACACACACACACACACACACACACACACACACACAAGCAATAGAGGACAAAATCTTTTTTTTTTTTTTTAATATGAAAATGTCACGTTTTTTATTTTTATACTTATTTTTTGTACTAAATTATTATTTTATTTTTTAAAATCCTTTTTATTTTTTATTTTATTGTATTTTTATTAATTATTATTATTTTATCTTTATTGGGGTCCTATGTCAAGAAATGTTTTGTTATGTAAAATAAAATAAAAAGTTTAAAAAAGAAGAAGAAGAAAAAGTCCCTATTCCTTGACTCACCGATGACCTGAGCTCGGTACCAGACCTCGTCGTCGAAGCAGGCGACGCAGGCCTGTCCGATGACGGGGCAGTAGAGGCGGAGCTCCGAGTCTCCGCCCACCGTGGTCGTGTTGTAGCAGCCCTGCAGCTTGGCTGTCAGCAACAGGAACTCCATGTTATCAACCTGGTGGAGACAAGAGGAGAGAGACTGGATCACTGGAACCAGGAGACAGAGACTGGATCACTGGAACCAGGAGACAAGAGGAGAGAGACTGGATCACTGGAACCAGGAGACAGAGACTGGATCACTGGAACCAGGAGACAAGAGGAGAGAGACTGGATCACTGGAACCAGGAGACAGAGACTAGATTACTGGAACCAGGAGACAGAGACTGGATCACTGGAACCAGGAGAGAGAGACTGGATTACTGGAACCAGGAGACGGAGACTAGATTACTGGAACCAGGAGACGGAGACTAGATCACTGGAACCAGGAGACGGAGACTAGATCACTGGAACCAGGAGAGAGAGACTGGATTACTGGAACCAGGAGACGGAGACTAGATCACTGGAACCAGGAGACGGAGACTGGATCACTGGAACCAGGAGACAGAGACTAGATTACTGGAACCAGGAGACGGAGACTAGATTACTGGAACCAGGAGACGGAGACTGGATCACTGGAACCAGGAGACGGAGACTAGATCACTGGAACCAGGAGACGGAGACTGGATCACTGGAACCAGGAGACAGAGACTAGATTACTGGAACCAGGAGAGAGAGACTAGATTACTGGAACCAGGAGACAGAGACTAGATTACTGGAACCAGGAGAGAGAGACTAGATTACTGGAACCAGGAGACAGAGACTGGATCACTGGAACCAGGAGACGGAGACGAAGACAGCATCCTAACATACAGGACAATGTTTAGTCTCTGAGATCCCCTGAAGATTTCCAGTACTTCAGTGATCTACCCTATTTCATATTTCATTTATATCCTTGACATTTGAGCCTCATGTTGTGTGTGTGTGTGTGTGTGTGTGTGTGTGTGTGTGTGTTACCAGCTGGATGTAGAAGTCGGCGGGGCTGCTGATGTGGGAGACCACAGCGTTGAGCTCGGTGTTGATCTTGGGGTAGACAGGAGGGTAGTACAGCAGAGGCCTCCTGCCAAGCGTCACTGGAGAGTAAAACCTGGGACAGAACATGGACCGGGTCAGACCGGGTCCTGACTGGACCACTTCAGTCTACTGGACCAGGAAACCTTCGTTATTAAGGTTATTAACGGTCTCACTGGATATCACGGTTTAGTTTAGTTGTTGGCACATCTGCAATATTACAATCTGCACTTTTGTTGAGAAAAGTCTGACGATGAAAGTAGACGAGACTCATTTGAAGGTCCTTCTCCATCTGGTGAACCAGGTGGATGTTGGGATGAAGCACATTACAGTTTGTTTCCTGTCCCGCCTCCATGTTGTCTCTCTTTTTATATGTTAAACCAAGTCTGAGGTACAACGATTTCTCCTGATTGGTTCAAGATACTGACGTCTGCCTCTAGTAAAGAAGAGGAACTGGAACCAGCATCTACAGAGTGACTTGTTAGGACGGGTCGTTTTCTGCAGTGTGTGTAACATGTGTACTTGTGTGTGTATAAATAGGAGTACCTGGCCACTTCGATGAAGACCAGGTACTCCCGGACGGAGATGGGCAGGTCGCTGGCCCGGTCCATGGGAGCTTTCCTCAGATCCACCAGCAGGGCGTCTCGGTCCTGACCAAACACCTGCATCTCCACCGCCGCCGAGCCGACCACGTTACGAAACTCCACCTGCGCCTCCTTACTCCACCCCTTCATCTGGACACACAGTTACACACACACACACACAACACAGTTAGACACAACACACACACACAGTTACACACACAGTTACACACACAGTTACACACACACACACACACACACACACACACACACACACACACACACACCCCCCTCCCTGCTGCTAATAATACTGATCATAGCTTTAAGGTACAAACCGCTGAGACAGTCAAAGCCAGTAAGGTTCCTCCACATGACCACGATGTATTGCTTTTCTCTGGTGCGCCGCCATCTTGGACCGAGGGACATGAGGCTGAGGCCACGTCCACATTAAGCCGGGTACATCTTCTCTCTCCGTGTCGTCCTCCCGTCCACTAGGGCGCCGTTTTACCCGTTTTACCCGTTTTACCCGTTTTACCCCCCAAAACGGAGCTTTTTGAAAACACTGTTTTCCCCCCGTTGAAGTGTGGACGGAGAAAACGGAGACTTTCGAAAACGATGCCGTTTCACTGACGGGCAGTGTGCCGAGCGGTGTGCTCATGCCCATGGAAGGAGGTATGTGTGTTTGGTGGTCTAGTGTGGACGGCGAGCTTTTGAAAACACTAGAGCCGAAAAGAGTAGATGTAAACGGCTCAGTGTGGACGTACTCTGACTCTAGGACACTTAATTCAATTGGCTAAAATAGTCTGAGGCTTCATTTTGGGAACAAAGAAACAGACATCAATTTGGTCTTACCAGGTCAGCAGGGACCAGGTCCTTCAGGGAACACTTGATGGCCTGAGGAGCCCAGCGACTCAGCTCCGCCTGCAGCACCACATCCACCCTCCTGAGACGATCGGTCAGACCCTCCATCAGAGACTCAGCAGTCTCCTCCTCACTGGGACAGGAGGAGACAAATGAAGATCAGACAACATCAAGACACCAGTCTCCCTAAGAGCAGGGGTGAGGGGGTGAGGAGGGGGTGAGGAGGGGGTGAGGCTATACCAGCAAACCAATACACAGACACAGAGACCGGGTGGCATTTAGAGGCTCATTCTGATAGACAACAAGTCCTCCTTTACCAAATTACTATCAACATCACACACAACAAACCAGAAGGAAACTTCTTTAATCTCATCTATGTGTGTGTGTGTGTGTGTGTGTGTGTGTGTGTGTGTGTGTGTGTGTGTGTGTGTACCTCTGCAGGGTGATGGCCTTGATGAAGCCGTAATCGAGGAGGAAGACTTGGACGCGGGCCAGCCGTGTGATTGGACAGGGGTTCAGGGCCTCCCCAGAGCCGCTCTGCCAGACCTCCACCACCGTGCCCCGGCACCAAACCCCCTCCTTCCACTTCACCAACACCACGGCGCCTGGCGGGGAGCAGACGAACACACAGAGATAAGGCCTGTGTCTGGATGTGCTGGACTGGAGGTGTGAAGGAGGCCCAGCTCTGACCCACCCACCCCACCCCACCCCCACCCCACCCACCGGTCTCCAGGGTGTCGCCGGGGGTGAAGCGACCCTCGTCTCCGGAGCAGAGCAGGTTGATCTTCCTGGACAGCATCAGGCCCTCCCTCTTCTCAGCAACGTAGCGGATGTAGAAGTGACTGGGGTTCACAACGTGGGTCACCAGAACCCACTGGAAGACTGGGGGAGGGAAGTGGGAGGGAAAGGAGGGAGAAAAGAAGAGAGGGAGGGATGAGGGAGGATGAAGATGAAACAGAGGGATGGTGGAAGGAGAGGAGGGAGGAAAGGAAGAAAGGGAGGCGATGAGAGAGAAAGGAGGGAGAAAAGGGGGAGAGGGAGGGATGAGGGAGGATGAAGATGAAACAGAGGGATGGTGGAAGGAGAGGAGGGAGGAAAGGAAGGAAGAGAGGCGATGAGAGAGAAAGGAGGGAGAAAAGGGGGAGAGGGAGGGATGTATATGGGAAGAGATACGAGATCGTGTCACCCTCTAGGCCACGCCCACAAGGAGGAATACAGTAATGGATGTAAAAGCCAACAGTGTTTCCTATCAGATAAAGTGATCAGTCATGTTGTGGTGATGGACGTCCTCCCTACCCTTCCCCTGACTGACAGGCGCGGTGCTCAACGGACACTTCTTCCTCCGTTGGGTCCTCCACTTGTGATTGGCCAGCTCAGGGCCGGTGGGCGGGGAGGCTGCAGTAAGGTTACAGGTTAGTTAGTCCATTCAATTACGTTTCCTTTTTATTTGAGTCAGTAGAGACACAGGAACGATCAGGTGAGAGAGGAGGGATGACATGCGACACAGGTCCCGGGCCGGATTCGAACCTGTGACATCACGGTTACGTGGTGCGCACCTTAGACCACTGAGCACCAGGACGCTGCCATTCAATTACATTTAATCCAATCAGGTGTTGATCATCTGCATTCAGTTTCCATTCATACTTTAGTTATCTCGTTGTTCAGATCTGCTCTCCTCACCTTTGAAGTCCCCGTGTCCGGCCACAGAGGCAGCATCTGGAGGAGACAGGGAGTGGGAGCTCAGTGACGTTGACACTCTTTGATATGAAAAGCTCTTCCTGTTGTTTCATTGATTATCATTCAATCCATCAAACTCCCACTGATATTATTTTGTAGAGGGGACATGAAACTAAAAGTGTTTCCTGAAGGACATATTTTGCTGTTGCGCAACCTCTCTCGCATGCTAGCAGCACTGTCCTATAACCCGATCATGACATCATCACCTGGAGGATGAACTTCTGTTTGACAAATAACACTGGTTCTGGGAAGTCTCGTATAGTAGAGGTTCTCGGTTCAGACAGATAGACGTTATTGATCCCTGGGGGGGATTCTGGGTACTTTTTAAGAAGGACAAACATCATTTTCTGCACTAGCCTAGTGAGTGAGCCTTGTTAGGACCCTCGTTCCCAATCTCTGACCATTTCCTGCTCTTCTCTATTTGAAGACTGATGCTCTGCTTGACTGAATAGTGGACGATGGAGAGAGGCAGGAGATGGGAGAGGAAAGGGATGACGTGAGCTGGATGCAGGCCAATCACATGGCAGGCTCTTTGACCGCCTACCTTGCTCTCGCTCCTCCTCTATTAGCTCCTCGATGATGACGTCTGGGTCTGAGGCGGGACTGAGGGGGGAGAGGCTGGGCCGGGGGTGAGGGCCCGGGCTCGGAGAGGAGCCCCTCGACGGCCGGTTAGCCCTCGGGCTCTCCCAGCCCGGCGGGTGGGGGGCCGAGGGCTTGTGGCGACTGGGCGGGGTGTGGCTGCGGCTCCTGGGCGCCAGGAGGGCTTCCTGTTGGAGGCGCCCTGCTGAGGGGCTCTGGGGGGACGCTCCTCAGACAACCTGGGAGGGGACAGGAAGAGGACTTCACAATAAAGTTCCCCGGTTGGTGGATCGACTGACACAAACTTGAGAAAGAGATGGAAAAGGACAGTTCAGACCCAAAGCAGAAATTTGTTCTTTTACTCTGCTCAAACTAAATATATCAGTACTCCTGTCATGTAGGGTCTGACCCGCTGCGGGTCTGACCCGCTGCAGGTCTGACCCGCTACAGGTCTGACCCGCTACAGGTCTGACCCGCTGCAGGTCTGACCCGCTACAGGTCTGACCCGCTACAGGTCTGACCCGCTACAGGTCTGACCCGCTGCAGGTCTGACCCGCTACAGGTCTGACCCGCTACTGGTCTGACCCGCTGCAGGTCTGACCCGCTACAGGTCTGACCAGCTACAGGTCTGACCCGCTACTGGTCTGACCCGCTGCAGGTCTGACCCGCTACAGGTCTGACCAGCAAGAAACCAGAGATGGGATGAGAAGGAAGGAGCACCCAGCACATTCATTTCAGTTATCATCTCTGGAAAGGTTTTTCATAGAGAACCAGAGATCGGCCATCAGGTGTCCGTCTGTCGTCTGATGAGACGTTTCAAAAAACTGAAGCCTTTTCTTACTAAATGATTTGATGTTGAACGTAAAACACACGTGACCAGTCAAGTCATGTAGAAATGAAACAGTAGCTCATGAATTTCAGGCTCCAACATTTTCCCATGATGGATTGGATGGATGGATGTTTTGCAATTAAACCGTCCACACAGAAAAAAGAAAACTAGTGACAGAAGAAAAGATAAAAGGAATCTGGTCCAGGACTCACGGCTCGGGGCTGCCGGCCTTCATCTTCAGACACACCGCCAGACTCTGGGTCAGACTGTCTGACTGGAACACACAGCTGGAACACACACACAGGAAAGTTCAACCCTAAAGACAAAAACAATAACTCAAATGCTTGTAATTCACTTCCGTAGGTTTACAGGGCAGAACCGGCCACACTGGGCTGCAGATTCACCAACCAGTCACTTCATTTTACCAGTCAAACTGATTTTGTTTGGAACAGGACCTCCAAACCGTCTGGTTATTTACACCAAGCTTAAAAAGGGACTGACCTCAGACCAGAGCCCAGAGTAATGCATCTCATATCGAAGGACTGGGAATCCACAGGAGCCTGCAGAGTCTCCAGCACCTGTTGGGAACGACGTATGACAGGCCACCCATATATCCCACAATTCACCAGTCACTGTACTTTACCAGGCAAATACATTTTTACAATACAATAACCTTTTTACAATCATTGAATTTTTTCACTCTCTGCTGCTTTCTTGCTCCTCCCTCCACCAGGACTTTATGTCTTTATGTTTAATGTTCTTCTTCACCAGCCAATGGCCAAATATATATTTACAATAGACCAACACCTTCAAATGATGGTTGCCACAGTGGCTGGCAGAGAAAACAACCTCCCCAGCCACAGCGGCGTGTGGCGGGAGGTGTGTCCATGCAGTAATACCGCCTACCTTCTCCAGGGTGCAGTACTGCTCCAGGGAGGGGACGCGGCGAATCTCCTTGGCCATCTGAATGGCGATCTTCAGGGCCTTCATCCTCTCCTGGACACGCGTCACCTCCTCTTGGCTGGAGGAGAAATGCGCCTCCATTTTGGTCAGCTCCCTGAGAAGCGCCTCCCTCCTGTGGACGCAGTAAAGACATGCAGTGACAACATGAGTGAGTCTGCAGGCTTTCATTCCAGCCAAACACTACAGCTGCTGGTTCGTAGCGCCCCCTCTGGCTGAGCTGATTGATTGATTAGCTCACCTTCAGCCAGAGAGGGAGGTGAGCTAATCAATCAATCAGCTGATTGGCTGGAGAACATTTGTGTGGTTTCCATCCATACCTCTTGTGGAGGCTGTGCAGGGCCCGGTCCACGGCCTCGTCGATCTCAACCACCAGCCGAGCTCGCTCACTCTTCACCTGAGCTGCCAGACCCGTCACCAGAGTCTGGACCGAGGACACACATTGATTATCGCTAAAATGATGACCCTGATTATTGGATATTGTGATCACGATGGTTAATAACAACTATTTGTCTTGATGATTTGACATTTGAACATCATTCTATTGCAATTCTGACATCTTAAAGGTGCTCTTAGTTCATTTTAACATCAATATCACTGTTAATTGTGTTGGACCATGGTCGATGGCTCGCCTCTGTCTCACGCCAGTAGTATTGTTTGTGCTTCTCCTTTAATTAAGACCACATTTCCCACAAACCCCTGCAGCAAAGAGGATGTCGCTACTTGTCTTCTAGTCATGTTGGTCACAGTATTTACACTAATGTCGCTAAATGAACGCGGTAATGATTCATTGATGAGTTCAGTTTAGCTGAGTTGGTGTTAAATTAACACCTTCACTATTTCCTACTGCAGGAGTGTCAACTTTTAAAACTGAGTAGGAATGATTGATCCCTCTCTTCACCGCTATCTCAGTAGAAAACCACTGTAGGAAAAACAGGTGAACCATCTACAAGGTCTAGCTCCTCTTTCACCTGGTGGATGTGATCCAGCTGGGCCATGTTCTCTACAGCCTGGGCCAACGCCTCGTCCACGGCCTTCTCCACCTTCTCCACCTTCTCCACCTTCTCCACGTCTGCAGGCTAAAAACAACAACATGTATGTGAATCATCAAGGTCCACAGACAATAAACACAAAGACCACCTATTACCTATTACATCCTACCTCTGCGGCATTGTCCTCCATGGATAACACCAATTTCTTCTGCTTGCGATACTTTGCCTTGGTCCCCCGGTAGCTTCAGTAGTTTAAAAACACAACAAAACTGATCAGGCCTTACACTAAACATAAACAGACAACACTACCTTTAAGTGAACTTTATTTTGAAGGTAACAAACCATTACTTTGAAGTCCCATTCTCTTCTAAAAGATCTATGTGCAGAGGACTAACTTTTTGTCCGGCTCCTGTGGTGCAGACCATTCTCCAACCACTCACCACTTTATCAGAGATGTTTTAGCAGACCAGACCTCCAGTGATGGTTGGTTACCGTCAAAGTGCCTGGTACATTTATCAACTACAACAGTTTATACATCACAGCTGGGCTGGTGGCTGAAGTCACCCCACCCTGCCCAAGCCTATCCATTCAACACTCAGTACTACAGTGCACCTCTTCATCTTGTTAATCTTGGCAGTGTAGATGAGTCCGATGATCCTGCAGTCCTCCTGCAGCCCGTTCACCCCTCCCTCAGGAAGGGTAGACTCCACCTACAGGAAAGGGCATGCAATGACCGCAGATTCACCGAAACAGACATTACCTTCGTCTTACCAACGGCTAGTGCTCTACAAGGTACGGCTGTTTACCAATAAACAAGATCAAATGGCAGAATTCACACTGGGGTTTGGTGTGATGTTCCCTCCCATACATGGAAACAGGGAACAGATATCAGGACTGAAGGTGTGAACATAGAGAACTATGGTCCGGTTCCAAGAACATCATCACTGGTACCTTGCACTCTGGACAGCTGATGACATTGTCGAGCTCAAGGGAGTGCAGACAGGCAGTGCAGAAGATGTGGCCACATAAAATAGCACGGGGGAGGTTTCCCAGAACCTCATCCTCTAGAACACAAGAATACAGACAAGGAAGAACGATGCAAGTTGCTGTTTTCTTTTTTGACAAAATCAAACGGTGTGAATGATGAGACCATTTCTAGTTAGTTTGGTGTCTTTGGGTCATGTGACCTGGGAGCTATTGAAAGAAAACCTCTTTTTGTCACATGATTGAGAAGCTATTGAATTTTAACTTTATGTATATCTATGCAATTACTCTGTTGATGGTCCCTAACCACCGCTATAGAAACTGATCAGCTATAGGAACTGATCAGCTACAGAAACTGATCAGCTACAGGAACTGATCAGCTACAGAAACTGATCAGCTACAGGAACTGATCAGCTACAGGAACTGATCAGCGGAGACATCCAGTCAGCTGACAGGTGTGTCCAGTGACTAGTATCTGTGCCTCCTTAAATGTATGTACACTGGCAAATGGTCAAATTCTTCACAAACAACAGAGTAGGGGGCCAACGTCAGTTAATAGGTGATTTGTGGTGGAGACCTTTAAGTGTACATAAAGACAGATATTAATATTATTAATATTATTGAAGAAAACCTTATAGGCTCCAACTATTTATATATTATATAAATGTATACATTTTCAGATGTTAATATTATATTAAGCCAGATTGGAAGGAGGATTCAATTTTCGGCAGTCACTCGATTTTCGTCACTACACCCAACCCTTGCGCACTCATGTCCTGGAACCTGGAACCAATTTTCCCGCGGTTAAAAACGAGGCTGCGCAGCATATTATCAATAATAATCAATAATAAATGACATGTTGTCAAGGAGGACCCGTGTCAGAACCGGGTTTCAGCAGCCTTTGTGGTCCAACGTCCCTCCGAGGTTTTAGTTTCCATTCTCAAGATGGAAGCAACAGTAAAGGAGTCGCAGCGCCACCGTGAGGCCGTCTGCTCTGCGCTGATTTCTCAACGGAAAAACACCAAGAAACCGAAATATTTTAAGACATTTTATCTGAATTAGGTATTAAAATCCTGTATTCAATATATTTTACCGCTTTTGGTTTAGATATTGTGAGAAAGTATTTTCAGACGACGCGCCTGTTAGCGGCTAGCTAGCCTGCCTCGTCGTGTCAGCTAACGGCTAACAGCTAACGGCTAACAGCTAACATGTCGTCAACAGGTTTAATAGTTCTAGTGAGGTGTAAAGCTACAGTCCTACAGTCCTACAGTCCTACCAGGCAGGGTGTAGGCGTCCCCGCACAACTTGCAGATTTTAGAGCTGTGGTTGTCTCGCTCGTCCATCCTCGGTGCGAAAAAGTCGTCAATTGAATTATTTTCTTTCTCCGAAGTTGGAAGTTGCAGTAGCAGCACCTTGTCACGTGACTCTGCAAGACGCAATTGAGGCGCGTTCAGCACGCGCAGACGGAGTGAATTTGCCCTGAAAAGTGACTTGCAGAGTGAAACCTGAAAAAGTGATCCACTAACTTTCAGATCTGTCAGCGAAGCCTGGCCTGGAAAAAACAGATTCCTACACAGGAAAGAATAGAACATTCTGGAAAACCTATTTGATCATTTCCAGGACTTGGAAAGTTTAGAAATAAAATCTATGGCATTATGCTAAAATATAGATCTTTATGTCCGGTTACACTGTTGTGTCCCTTTTATATGACTGCACACCCACTGGCATTTCCCATTATGTGGTATTTGTTGTACAGTGAAGAATAATGGCCGGCTATAGATGGATGATGATGATGATGATGATGATGATGATACTCATATTGCCCAGACATGCTTAGCATCAGTCATATTGACCACCCACCAAAAATGTGAGAAAACTGTCAGACCAGTTAAATAAAAAAACAACTTGATGCAAAAACTTTAGTATCATGAAGAACTGATTCAGTGTGGAGAGTTGTTGACACCCTGGCAGGTTTTAGGATGTAGGTGCTGTTGGGTGCAGGGATGGAAGGGAGGATGGAAGGGAGGATGGAAGGTGAAGTGGACTTGAGGAAGGTTTCATTGGGACCACTTGGGGGAGGCAAAGCACAAGGAAAACTGGCTCCATATGAGTCCGTGTATCAACCTCCTCCCACGGGTTTGCAGACTTGAAGAATATATAGATTTCTACACTTTGGTGTCACAGGTCACCATGTTGGGGGTCTGGTATCCCTTGGTGTTCCCCAGACTGACCAGGTGGAGGGCTGATACCACAGGTGATGTTGGAAAAGTGAAAGCTCATTTTGTGAAAATGTTTGCCTGCCTGTCTACCTGCCTGCCTGCCTGCCTGTCTGTCTGTCTGTCTGTCTGCCTGCCTGCCTGTCTGTCTGCCTGCCTGCCTGCCTGCCTGTCTCTCTGTCTGCCTGCCTGCCTGTCTGTCTGTCTGTCTCTCTGTCTATCTGCCTGTCTGCCTGTCTGCCTGTCTATCTGTCTGTCTGTCTGCCTGTCTGCCTGTCTGTGTGTTGTTTCTTTTCTCAGTATATACGTTCCTCCTACAAGGCATGTTGTGGTCTATCCTTTTGTTTCCTTTCCAGCCAATAGCAGGGCGGCTCAGCAGATCTGAGGCGGCGTGGCGGTCCTCCTCCCATCTGAGCTCAGCTGCCAGCAGCGCCGCCGCCCGAGGACAACGGCCAGCCGCCCAGCGAAGCGGCAGTAACCGGGAGTGACAGCCAATGGGTGAGCAGAGGGGGAGCGCACATCAGTCGGTAAAGGTAATACATGTAGTGTGTAACACGGCCAACACTTCACCTTCAGAGAGAGTGCATCCAGAGCGCCCGTCACGGGGAGCTGGCAGGATGTAGCCCCGAGACGTTTCAACAGCACGCCTCCCTCCTCCGCACGAGTGTCAACTTGAATACAGCTCCTGGTGTCACCCTGAAGGAGACCACCTTGGTGAGGGGGGTGGGTCTCAAACCCCCCTGCAGGTAGAAGGTACACCTGTCTGCTAATAGGAGGCTGGAAACAACCACGCTCCGTTAACACACGGGATGGGTTTGGCTCGCCCGGCACCACGGGGTCCAGCCGAGCCTCCACAGAACTCTGAATGACGTCACCCCACAAACCTGCAGCACCAGGAGACGCTCACACTCTGATTGGTTGTTTCTAAATGGGCGTTTGAGGCTCCTGGTTGCATGGAAGACCAGGTTTGACCCTCTGTACTGTTATACTACTGTACTGTCATACTACTGTTATACTACTGTACTGTTATACTACTGTACTGTTATACTACTGTACTGTTATACTACTGTTATACTACTGTACTGTTATACTACTGTACTGTTGTACTACTGTACTGTTATACTACTGTTATACTACTGTTATACTACTGTACTGTTATACTACTGTTATACTACTGTACTGTTATACTACTGTACTGTTATACTACTGTACTGTTATACTACTGTACTGTTATACTACTGTTATACTACTGTACTGTTATACTACTGTTATACTACTGTACTGTTATACTACTGTACTGTTATACTACTGTTATACTACTGTTTGTTCTACTACAGTTTATACTGTTTATACTACATGTACTGTTAAACTACTGTACTGTTGTACTACAGACTGTTATACTACTGTAACTGTTATACTACTGTTACGAGTTATACTACTGTAAGTACTGTTATACTAACTGTAACGTTGTATACTACTGTACTGTTTATACTACTGTACTGTTATAACTTATTACAGTTATACTACTGTACGTTTTTATACTACTGTACTGTTGTACTACTGTACTGTTGTACTACTGTACTGTTTTTGTTATACTACTGTACGTTATACTACTGTAAGTACTGTTTATACTACTGTACTGTTGTTATACTACTGTAACGTTATATCTGTACTGTTATACTGACTGTACTGTTGTACTACTGTACTGTATACACTAGTACTGTTTTATACTACGTTATACTACTGTACTGATATCTACTGTACTGTTGTACTAACTGTACTGTTATATCTACTGTTTATACATACTGACGTTTATACTACTGTACTGTATTGTACTACTGTACTGTATAAACTACTGTACTGTTATACTACTGTACTGTTGTTATACTACTGTACTGTTATACTACTGTACTGTTATACTGTACTGTTATACTACTGTACTGTTGTTATACTACTGTACTGTTGTACTACTGTACTGTTGTACTACTGTACTGTTGTTATACTACTGTACTGTTATACTACTGTAAGTACTGTTATACTACTGTACTGTTGTTATACTACTGTACTGTTATACTGTACTGTTATACTACTGTACTGTTGTACTACTGTACTGTTGTACTACTGTACTGTTATACTACTGTACTGTTGTACTACTGTAATGTTGTACTACTGTAAGTACTGTTATACTACTGTACTGTTATACTACTGTACTGTTATACTGTACTGTTATACTACTGTACTGTTGTACTACTGTACTGTTATACTACTGTACTGTTATACTACTGTACTGTTGTTATACTACTGTACTGTTATACTACTGTAAGTACTGTTATACTACTGTACTGTTGTTATACTACTGTACTGTTATACTGTACTGTTATACTACTGTACTGTTATACTACTGTACTGTTGTTATACTACTGTACTGTTGTACTACTGTACTGTTATACTGTACTGTTATACTACTGTACTGTTATACTACTGTACTGTTGTTATACTACTGTACTGTTGTACTACTGTACTGTTATATACAGATGGCTGAAGCTCCGTCAGGGTTCAGGGGTCATGCTCTGCTATATGTTTTGGATTAAAGTGTTGCGTATTTGGTCCGTGGTGTTTGCCAAGTTGGGTTATTGACTCCGAACTTCCTGAAGTGATTGTTCTCGAGTTCCTTCGCCTTTTTGTTCTCTTTTGTTTCATTTTACCAGGCAGGCCGATGAAAAACAACCAGTCACAAAGCAGGCCTGGTGGTTACGCCATCTCTGGCCCAGTTCTGCTTGGACTGCACATTCACAGCAGCTCTGATACAATCTGCAGTGAATCATTTTTCCATAGATATTACTCACAAAGGCCGAGTTGTACAGTGTTTTTTCAAGGTCATAAAAACATCGATTGTCTCCGGTCGTGTCCATGTGGTGAAATATGAAAACTGGAAAACAAACGCATCGTTTTGCCATCCTGTCCTCCAGCAGGGAGGGGAGGAGTCATGGTGGATCTGAAGGAATCTGGACGGGATGATTATAGACAGACTGGCAGTGGGGGCAGGGAGGGTGTGTGTGTGTGTGTGTGTGTGTGTGTGTGTGTGTGTGTGTGTGTGTGTGTGTCAGGGTGGGGAGTAGTAGCCATGTTTACCATGGGTAATGAACCAAGCGGTGGGCCGCCCAGGGGGGGGTGTGGGGGTGCCAGTCGGGGGGGGTGGGGGCGTCTCCCCCATCTTTCCTCTCCCAAATGTGGGTCACAACCCATCCTCGGGTGATCCCCCCCCCCCTATCAAGCCACTTCCTCTTTAATGATGCTCTTAATTGAGCTGCGTTGTCTCGTTAACGTCTCACCGTCCCTCCCGTTGTTATCCAGCTATTTCCTGAATCACTTATTGTGGGTCATCACGTCTGACAGGAGGCTGGTCCGCGGGAAGACTCTTATTTGTGAGTACCTCCAAGGTCTTCTTCTTCAGAAAAACAAGCCCCTCCCATACAGGCCGCAGAATAGAATTGAATAGAATTGACAGGAAATAAAAGTGACAGGGCTTTGAGGAGCCATTAGCGGTTCCTATAGGGGTCCTGTAAGAAGGAGCCCTTGAAGGGTTCAAGGACCCTGATGGTGCTCCTACAGACCTCCAACATGTTCCTCAAGGAAGCCTTAGGGATCATCTTCCTAGTGAGGAACCCTCTGAGACCCCCTGGGGTCTGAGGGAAATCAGGGAAAGGTCAACAGACACTGAAGACCAGGAGACTCATGGATTGGCTTTAAGTGGCTCCTCCCCCAGGCCACTCGGCTGCAGCATGGAAAGAGCAGGGCGATGGCGGACGGCGGACGGCGGACGGCGGTCCCTCTCTACCTTCCCTAACCTCTTTGTCTGGTGGAAGAAAGCCGTCGTCACAAAGGAAGAGCGTTAGGTTGTTAGAAAACTAGACCAGCTGGTTTGATATTTTGAACCTTTATCGTTGAACGTGGGGATTTTCTTTTCCTCTGCATCTTGTTTTTGATTGGCCGATCAATGAGCGTAGTGGATGTGATTAGATCCAGGTCAGCTGACCCAAACAGACGTGGGCTGCTCTTTTTGTGTGTGTCAGTAAACATGACTCATGAATGGTATTGGGGGGCGGGGACAGCCCTGTTACTGCCTCAGCCAATCAGCAGCCTTGAGTGATGCTGAGGTGTTCCCGGTCCTTCGGGGTCCTGGTCCCCCTCCATGTTCTTGCTATGTCCAGATGCTAGATGCTATTTTGGGCCAGTTCCCCTCCGGTACCGCCTCGTTCCCGTAGCAGCACATCAAAGCCTCTGGTAGTAATCCTGCCTCCATCATGAAAAGAGGCACCGGGCCAGGCGGCGGGGGCCACGGTGGCCTCAACGTCCCCTCGTTAAAAACAACCCTTATGTAGGGGAAACTGCCTGTGAACCCTCTGCACCCGCAGTCACCCCCCTCCCCCTCCTCCCCCTCCTCCCCCCCCCACTTTCTCACACCCACACATACTTATACATACATTCACATGTGCTTAATCACATTCACACATGTAGTTAGTCATGCTCCCCTGCACCCCGACCCTTCATCCCCTACGTTCAAAGGCGGTGTTAGGAGGACGGCGTACGAACTGACGCTGTGACCTGATACCCGCCGAGCATCACACGGGTCCACATCGAGGGGAGGGTCGGGAGAAGATGAGAGAGGAGGGGGGAGATCTCGATAACCAATCACTCAGTCGCTAAGCGCTTCACAACCCGTCCGTCCTAAAAACCACCGCTCACTCCTTCGCGTTCACGCCAGAGACCGTCGCCTCGGTGGTGCGAGGGCTCAGAGTTCAGAGGGGTGAGGTCTGAAGGGGGAGGGAGGGTGGGAGGACCAGGGGAGGGAGGGTGTTTTAGTAGTAAGCCGAGAGCCGTCTGTGTTGCAATTATCTCACTTTGCTGCACTTACAGAATGCTTGACCTGCTTCTCAGCATTGATACGCCACGTTCTCAGAGTGAGGCTGGGGGAGGCGGCAGCAGGGGCTGTGTGGGAGTGTGTGTGAGATTGTATGTGTGTGTGTTGTGTGTGTGTGTGTGTGTGTTTACCTGTCAGCCTCCCTGCGGTGCGACGGGAGAGTCTTGCTGGGTGGGCGATAGGAGAGGTGAAGAGGTTGGGGGGGAGGAGAGGCTGGTGTTGGCTGACTCGCCTTATCACCAGACCCAAACTCAACACAGTCCGGTCTCTCAGCAGGACGGTACCAGCAGGATAGTCCTACGAGGAGTCGAGCAAACAGCCCAGATGGTGAACTGTGTGTGTTCAGTGTGAAGCTCTGCATGTACATGGATACGTATTGGGTCTATTTCTTGGTGTCAGACTGTCGGTGTGTTTTCTTCCTGTACAGAGAAGATCCAGATTGAACCACCAGACTCTTTATCTGGTGGTGTAAAAAGATGTGAAGCTGTTCGTCAGTCGGGGAGGACGTCTGTCAGGAGACGTGACTCATCCGGGAGGCATCCCACCATCAGGTCTTTGTCCTGCGCTGACAAACCTCCTCACGACTCTGCGTGAGTCAGGCGGAGGAGCAGATGCTTGGCCGACTCGGGTGGAATTTAAGAAAGAGAAAGCAGAAAAAGAGAGAGCGAGACCTTCTTGTTTCAGCCACTCAACACTGAAACATGACGGCGTTTCCATTAACCGTGAGCGCCGTCAGACAGTGACAGTCTACTGCAGCCTACATAGTTATTACATGACATAGTTCAGCTGTTTCTGGTTGTGTGCACCGCAGGGGGTTGGACAGAACAGGAGACAA
>JAXDDX010000108.1:1162500-1195000 GCA_034670405.1 Hoplostethus atlanticus | reverse complement strand
CATGACATGACATGACATTACAGTCATTTAGCAGACCCTTTTATCCAAAGAGACTTACAATAAGTGCATCAACATCAACTACTAGTCACCAGAAATCGTCAGTACATTTCCTTTCCTTTCCTTTCAGTACTGCAACTCCACCTCAATGGTTCCTGGTCCCCAAAAAGTTCTACCTCACTAACAGGAACTACTTTGGGTCCAGTAACTATCCAAGAGGAACCTTTTCCAGGGCTGGTTCCCCCGGTGGGAAAGGTCCAAGTTCCTGTAACTCAGTACCAGTACCACCAAGTTCCTGCAGAGTTCCTGTGGTGGATAAACGGCTATACATGCATCACACACACACACACACACACCTTACTGGAATTCGACTGTTCTCCCCTGTTATTTCAAACATCCTTTTGTTGTGCGCCCCCCCCCCCACCCCCCCCCCCCCTCCCTCAGTGAGTCCTCTCTCTCCAGTCATGCTGCCAGACAATGACAGCAACGCCATCAGCTGCCAAGCCAACAGCCATAATTACACACCTACCTAGAGCCGGCCCGCCCTCTTATCAATCAGCGGCACAATAAACCATGACTACAGCCTGAGTGGGACACCTGTCTGAATGTGTCTGGAGGTGATGACAGGCTGATGTGGCGGTGGAGCGTGGCGCCCCCGGCCCTGCGCCGCGGTCGGGCGGGAGGAAGCGGCTGACAGGACGACTTCCTGAAGTGTCACTTTGTTACGTGACTCAAATAGTGGAGGTATTGTTTCCCCTCCTGGGCTGCGGCGAGGAAGACAGACATTCAGAGAAGATCCTGGTGGAGGATTTCTCAACGTTGGCAACCTTTACATTCCTTTAGTTTGTGGTTGTTGGACCGTAAAGATCATGCTTTTACAATGTGACATGTATAGTAAGATCACAGCGTTACAGTTTTGTTGCACTTTGGATTAGCAAAGTTGTATTGTACTGTATTTTTTCACATGCTGCAGGTTTCTACCACCAACCTACATGGGTTTCAGTATATGAAGGGTCACTCAAAAGGTCCAATTCTTGTTCCCATTTGGTCCTTGATCTGTCTCGTCTTCTTGGGAATCTCTTCATCCTCCCCAATGAACATTATCAGAGTAGAGCAACCGAGACTCTAGTCCAGTCTGAAAAACATCTGTCACAGTGAACATGAAGCCTTCCTCTGGTTCTGTCAAAGTTGCTCTGTTTTATTTCTATTTCATTGCTCCAGAGTTGAGTTGGGTTTTCGTATCGGTACGCTCTGCTTCCTGTCAATCACCTGACACCCACAGGAAGAAGTGGAAGCCTCCACCAGGAAGTAGTCCCTCAGCAACATGTTGCCTCCCAAGCCTTAGCCAGGACTGAGGCGTTGGGCTGTGACTCTGAATGTAAGGAGCATTACGAGGTGAACATGACCGATCATCTCACCCTGCGTCTCCTTCATTGTCACCGATTGGCCTGATGGAGGCGCTATAATGAAAGATAGTTATGAAACACCACCGGTCTGATTTTGATGAAAGGGATGGAGGGATGATGCATCGTGCTCCTGATTGGCCGAAGGGATGCCATGTTACTTCCCCTGGTTT
Source organism: Hoplostethus atlanticus (assembly GCA_034670405.1). NCBI lineage: Eukaryota > Metazoa > Chordata > Actinopteri > Trachichthyiformes > Trachichthyidae > Hoplostethus > Hoplostethus atlanticus. Next base: position 1,193,427 of record JAXDDX010000108.1, on the reverse strand, counting down.
GTCTCTTCTCCCATGATCCTCTGGTGTTGGTTTCAGCCCACAGACCTCGAGGGACACGACGCTTGTTTGCTGCTTGTTTGCGGGTTTCACGGGAATGACTTCAATTTTTCAGAATAAGACTTAAATGCGGGCTTCAATAAGACTTCCTGTCCCCGGCTGTGTGAGGTCACTGTCTGTCTGGAGGCCTCACACACACACACACACACACACACACACACACACACACACACACACACACACACACACACACCTCCATTCTCCATCCACCCCTCACATGGGCAGCCACGCTCTCCCTCGGGCAGCTCCCGAGATCTCATCGCTTCCTCCTTCCTCCTTACCTCTCCTTTCCTTTCCTTCCATCCTTTCCTCCCTTCCTTCCTCCTCTTCTTTCTCCTCCCAGCTCCCAGTTGACCTCCCTGCCTGCCTCTCCACTCCCTGAGCTGCTCGTTGCCAGTCACGTTTCATATGTTCCCATAAACGGGCCGCCGGCGCTGGCGTGTTCGACTCCCGCGGACGTCGCCTCGTGTTCATTCCAGCGTGAGTCGTCGGCTTCAGGCTCCGCGGTCGTTTCCTAATGAATGGAGACGCTGCTCTGGTTGACGAGGGCACTGAAGCACTGGAGCACACGGGAACACGCAACACACACACACACACACACACACACGATACTCAGGCATGAACACACACATTTGACTCAGAGTGATGTCAGTTCAGTGAAAGGATCAACACCAGGATACTGGGTGATGTGTGATCTGTCTGTGTGGTGAAACGTCACCGTCACGTTGAGAGCTCGTTGCTCCGTCCTGCCGAAGACCATCTTTCATTGTTTTGTGATATGAATGATAAAACCACCTGTCGGGTTTCACCTGTAGAGTTTCACCTGTAGGGTTTCACCTGTAGAGTTTCACCTGTAGGGTTTCACCTGTAGGGTTTCACCTGTAGGGTTTCACCTGTAGAGTTTCACCTGTAGGGTTTCACCTGTAGATAAGCTACAATGCAGCAGAATCAATAACTAACTAACATTTCTGGTCCTGTCATGTTAAAGACAGCAGCAACCCACCTGACGAGACATGAGAACAGTTGAGTAGTTGTTCAGAGGCAGGGAGCCCGGCGGTCCGTCATTCAGTCCATTGAATGGATGGGTGGGTTTGCCGGCGGTGTAACTGCCCGTTGTTTACTTGGTGAGTCCTGATGGATACAGATGTTGAGTTTGCTCACCGCAGGGTGCCTTGACTGCAACGCTGTGTTGTTTTTGGATCCGAGGAATCCAGCGGGCAGAATCAGCAGGAATCTGGTGCTAGTTAATCCATTCTGATTTCTGCTCCAGTCTCCTCCAGAGCTTTCATTGGCTGTTAGGCTGAGGATGAGCATGAGCCAATCAGATGGGGCCCACGCCCCGCCTGTTTACACCGACACCCACGGCTTGTCCCTCGCTCCCGCCGCCGTCATCCACACATGGAACTCATTCCATCCCAGCGCAACACCAAGATCCCGGATCCCCTCGGCGACATCGTCCTGTAAAACAATCTGTTACCATGGCAACAGGTGCCGTTGCAACATCCACAATTTACCAAGAGCAGGAGTTGATTATTAGCGGCCAATCAGTGAGGAGAGAGTGAAGAGCTTCAGGAAAACACAGCCGGGATGACGTCAGTGATCTGGACGTGGAGTCACCGTCTGTGGGTCCTAGTGTGTCAAAGCATGAGATGTTGCAGATATCGCCTTGCATGAGCCAGCAGCTGTTTACAGTGAGAGATGTAATGACGCTGAGGCAGTGAGGCCCTATAGGCTCCTTCCTGTCAAACTAACTTGCTACATCGCGGGATCAGCTTCGTGTATTGACCCAGCGAAGACGCCAGAAAAAGGACCGGCCTTGGAAAGACACGGTATGGCTGCTATCGTAAAAACCTCCCCGACACTCTGCTGAGGCTGTTTGAGTCGGGCTGAGTGGGTTTCTCCTGCTGTGTCTGAACTTAAACACATGAGATTTCTGCCTGTACGCTGCAGTGTCAGATCTTGGTACCGCCTCAGCAGATCTAGGTCAGCGCGGCCGGGGAAATGAGCAGAACCCGTTTTTGCAGAGCGTGATGTAAACACTCAACCTCAACATGACAATAAACCCCCCCGGACTGTAACTCAGCCGCGCATGCCCGGCATAGTTAGCATGCCGGTTAAAACAAAGAGGAAGTGCAACGTGACTTCTCGCCGCGTTGACTTTAACCCTTCGTCGTTCCTGAAGACCTTTGTTTTCACGGCCGTGCGTGGCGATGACGCAATCGTGACTAGCGCGTAAAACCCTTTGAGGAATTTCACACACAAAAGAAGTTGACTTTGGCTCCCAGCTCCGTTGATAACAAAGTCGAGACCCGGCCCGACCGTTGATAGCCCGGCTGGGATTACGACACACCTGATCGACAGCGACACAATGGGCATTCCTGAGCCGACCCGATGTGGTTTAATGCTTAACGCTGTGAATGAAAAGAACACCGCCGAGTCACGTGGCGGCCGGCGTCGGTGCAGAGCCGTGTGATGTTGAGGTGACTCGACACACCGCAGGATGTAGGCCTCGATTCTGGCTGGTACCGCTGGAGCAAGTGGAGCAAGGCTGCCCATGTTCCGGGGGGTGGGGGGGGTGGACGGACCGGTGGACCGGCACAGATTGCTTCCGGACCTTTGCGAGTGCCGGCGTCCAGACGGATGATGGTTAGTCGGTGTGACTGGTGCTGGCTGGAACCGACCCGGTCCAAAACAGAACCCGCCGACCTTCTGACTCCCCTTCCTCTCTTCTCGCTTCCCTCCCACCCTTCATCTCTTCTTTCCTCCCTCCCTCCCTCCCTCCCTCCCTTCTCTCCCCCTCACCCTTCATTGCTCCTTGTCTACCTCCCTACCTCCTTCCCTCCTCACTCGCTCCCTCCATCTGTCCTTCCCTTCGTCCTTTTATCCCTCCCTTCTATCCTCCCTCCCTTCTCTCCCCCTCACCCTTCATTGCTCCTTGTCTACCTCCCTACCTCCTTCCCTCCTCACTCGCTCCCTCCATCTGTCCTTCCCTTCGTCCTTTTATCCCTCCCTTCTATCCTCCCTCCCTTCTCCCTTCCTTCCTTCCCTACCTTTCACCCTCCTACAGACAAGCTGGTATAACAACAGAAGCTGCAGCAGTGAAGCGAGGACAGAGGAGGGGAGAGCGGCCCACCTCCCCCCTCTCCTGGGTTGAGGGTGAACCAATGCACCAATGAAGTCACCTTCCGATGACTGATGACGTACCTGTCCTGCTCCCCCAGGGGAGGCAAGGCCCGGGGGAGGGAACCCAACCCACAGCTGAGTGAAGGTCAGGAGGAAACACAGTCATGAGGTTTTAAAACAGAGCAGAGCTGCTAGCTCAACGCAGCGGTCGACACAGGAGGAAGCTTACACAAACATTTGTCCCATACGTTTAAACAACAGCTCGATACAGGAGAGCAATCGAAGTAGTCAGAGACGTTTTCCAACCATTTCATTCCCATAAAAGACGTTTCTTATGCCGGCTGAGACTTTCTCTCTTCTCCGGCTTTGTAAATGTTTAGCCAGGATGATGTTTCATCCAAGGACACACTGTTAACACTGAGGGAAATATAAGGTTCCCATCTCCCCTCAGTGGAAGTAACCAGTAACTGTCCTGGGATCAGATCAGAACCACCCTGCCTACTCTGCTCCTCTCACAGAACATGGTGTTATTGATTCACACTGCAGCTGCAATCGTCTCAGTTCAGATGTATTTTTCCTCTGCGTGACAGATCAGATGTTTCCTCTTCCAGTCTGGACCAGAAGCCTGGAGACCTGCCGTGTGACTGCCACCTATGTTTCATCAAACGTCCAGCTGAGGGGCGGAGCCTCTACAGGGTCCTGTCTCCTGTCCCCTGTCTCCTGTCTCCTGTCCCCTGTCCCCTGTCTCCTGTCCCCTGTCTCCTGTCTCCTGTCTCCTGTCTCCTGTCCCCTGTCCCCTGTCTCCTGTCCCCTGTCTCCTGTCTCCTGTCCCCTGTCTCCTGTCTCCTGTCCCCTGTCCCCTGTCTCCTGTCCCCTGTCCCCTGTCTCCTGTCCCCTGTCTCCTGTCTCCTGTCTCCTGTCCCCTGTCCCCTGTCTCCTGTCTCCTGTCCCCTGTCTCCTGTCCCCTGTACACAGCCTCCTGTCCCCTGTCCCCTGTCTCCTGTCCCCTGTCCCCTGTCTCCTGTCTCCTGTCCCCTGTCTCCTGTCCCCTGTACACAGCCTCCTGTCCCCTGTCTCCTGTCCCCTGTACACAGCCTCCTGTCCCCTGTCCCCTGTCTCCTGTCTCCTGTCCCCTGTCCCCTGTCCCCTGTCTCCTGTCTCCTGTCTCCTGTCCCCTGTCTCCTGTCCCCTGTCTCCTGTCTCCTATCCCCTGTCTCCTATCCCCTGTCTCCTGTCCCGTCTCCCGTCTCCCGTCCCCTGTCCCCTGTCCCCTGTCCCCTGTCTCCTGTCCCCTGTCTCCTGTCCCCTGTCTCCTGTCTCCTGTCTCCTGTCTCCTGGGGTAGGTGGGTAATCCTGACTACATGAGATGTGAACCCCAACTAGAGGGTGTACAGGGTTAGGGTTTCATTACTGATGAAGATTTTGGCTCCAATTTGGGATTTGAACCATTTGAAAAAAGTCACACCTTACTAACACAAAATGATATAGTTTATACTAGTTTATAGTTTATAGTAGTTTATAGTAGTTTATAGTTTATAGTAGTTTATAGTAGTAGTTTATATTAGTTTATAGTTTATACTAGTTTATAGTAGTAGTTTATAGTAGTTTTTACTAGTTTATACTAGCTTATACTAGTTTATAGTAATTTATAGTTTATAGTCGTTTATAGTAGTTTATAGTGGTTTATAGTAGTTTATAGTTTATAGTAGTTTATAGTAGTTTATAGTTTATACTAGTTTATACTAGTTTATAGTTTATAGTCGTTTATAGTAGTTTATAGTAGTTTATAGTGGTTTATAGTAGTTTATAGTTTATAGTAGTTTATAGTAGTTTGTAGTTTATACTAGTTTATAGTCGTTTATAGTCGTTTATAGTAGTTTATAGTCGTTTATAGTAGTTTATAGTGGTTTATAGTAGTTTATAGTTTATAGTAGTTTATAGTAGTTTATAGTGGTTTATAGTAGTTTATAGTTTATAGTAGTTTATAGTAGTTTATAGTTTATACTAGTTTATACTAGTTTATAGTTTATAGTCGTTTATAGTAGTTTATAGTCGTTTATAGTGGTTTATAGTAGTTTATAGTTTATAGTAGTTTATAGTAGTTTGTAGTTTATACTAGTTTATACTAGTTTATAGTCGTTTATAGTCGTTTATAGTAGTTTATAGTAGTTTATAATAGTTTATAGTGGTTTATAGTAGTTTATAGTAGTTTATAGTAGTTTATAGTTGATACTAGTTTATACTAGTTTATAGTAGTTTATAGTAGTTTATAGTAGTTTATAGTGGTTTATAGTAGTTTATAGTTTATAGTAGTTTATAGTTTATAGTTTATACTAGTTTATACTAGTTTATAGTTTATAGTCGTTTATAGTAGTTTATAGTAGTTTATAGTTTATACTAGTTTATAGTTTATAGTAGTTTATTATAGTAGTTTATAGTAGTTTATAGTGGTTTATAGTAGTTTATAGTGGTTTTATACTAGTTTATAGTTTATAGTAGTTTATAGTAGTTTATAGTTTTACTAGTTTATACTAGTTTATAGTTTATAGTCGTTTATAGTAGTTTATAGTGGTTTATAGTAGTTTATAGTAGTTTATAGTTGATACTAGTTTATACTAGTTTATACTAGTTTATAGTTTATAGTCGTTTATAGAAGTTTATAGTGGTTTATAGTAGTTTATAGTGGTTTATAGTAGTTTATAGTTTATAGTAGTTTATAGTAGTTTATAGTTTATACTAGTTTATAGTTTATACTAGTTTATTATAGTAGTTTATAGTTTATAGTCGTTTATAGTAGTTTATAGTAGTTTATAGTAGTTTATAGTTGATACTAGTTTATACTAGTTTATAGTAGTTTATAGTTTATAGTCGTTTATAGTAGTTTATAGTGGTTTATAGTAGTTTATAGTTTATAGTAGTTTATAGTAGTTTATAGTTTATACTAGTTTATACTAGCTTATAGTTTATAGTCGTTTATAGTAGTTTATAGTTTATAGTAGTTTATAGTGGTTTATACTAGTTTATAGTTTATAGTAGTTTATAGTAGTTTATAGTTTATACTAGTTTATAGTTTATAGTAGTTTATTATAGTAGTTTATAGTGGTTTATAGTAGTTTATAGTGGTTTATACTAGTTTATAGTTTATAGTAGTTTATAGTTTTACTAGTTTATACTAGTTTATAGTCATTTATAGTAGTTTATAGTGGTTTATAGTAGTTTATAGTAGTTTATAGTAGTTTATAGTTGATACTAGTTTATACTAGTTTATAGTAGTTTATAGTCGTTTATAGTAGTTTATAGTGGTTTATAGTAGTTTATAGTTTATAGTAGTTTATAGTTTATACTAGTTTAAACTAGTTTATACTAGTTTATAGTTTATACTAGTTTATTATAGTAGTTTATAGTTTATAGTAGTTTATAGTAGTAGTTTATAGTAGTTTATACTAGTTAGTAGTAGTAGTAGTAGTAGTAGTAGTTACAGTTTTTCTCAGTTGCTTTAGTACATTTCTCGAATCATCCTTAAGATTTGCAAAACAGTAAACGCATTTCTCGAAACAATTGGTACCAACAGCACCACACAATGGATTACCTGCAAAAGCCCGTAACTTGCTCAAAATCCTTAGTTCATCTCTCAAAAGTAAATCTTTACGTCAACGAACATGTCAGTGCCATCAGAATGACAAGTCCTTGTGTCATTGAGTACAAACAAGATAGTCAGAATGCTTAGCCATGTTGTCAATAGAACAGTTACTCTGATGGAAACTATGGTGAAGGGTTTGATGACAATGATTGAAAATACACAAGGCTGCACTTTTTCTGTATGGCACATATCAATTTCAAAAGACATTTACAACCAATCATTGTTCAAATTGTCAGTCATAATTGTCATTTGCCCAAACGTACTAAAACATTTGCAAATGGTAACAAAGAGAAATGCTCTTTCTGTTGTGCTCAGGTAACAAAATGTTGTGAAGAATTTCACATTTTGTTTTTGATGACTTCAACTGTCATTGGAGAATTGAGCCAAAGCAACTGAGAAAAACTGTAGTGAAAGTCAAGATTCATCAATTCAGGACACATTTAGAAATAGAAAATATGCTTGACAGATTATGACAACTGGTTCAACCATTCTGCATGTAATGACTTATTCAATGAACTAGTGCCTCGATGTTCTGGGGGGTGAGACGATTCAACAGAGAACCAATATAATATATTTTGATCAACATGACATAAACTATTGATAATGTAGGAAATAGCAGACAGTTGGACATAATCATTTGCATGAATGTGTCAAAGCATTTGCAATTTGTTCAAAAGAATGAGAAGCTGCTTTTATGATGTGCACAAGTGACTAGATGATGTGGAGGTTGAACAAGTAGTTTTGAGAATTTCAATTCTGATCTGAGAAAGTGACCAAAGCGACTGAGAAAAACTGTAATAGTTTTTGAGGGACAGTATGTATTTTGGTCATCACTTCTTTTACAGACTATATTTTAGAGAATATTGAACGTTGCATGATGTTACCTAAGGAGGTGTGTTGAGGGACTCCTGTAGGTTGCAGGTTGGGTAATCTAGATTCCTCTCATTACCCAACTAGATACTAGATGGACACAAATGTTTGCTAAACACCCTGACGGCCTGTGTGCTGTCAACAACCCAGTCTGATTGTCTCTGGAATGTGTCTTCTGATGCTATATTAAACAGACCCCCCCCCCTCCACCCCCCAACACACATGCACACACAAACACACACACATGCAAACCATCTGATGAAATTCATTCCCTCACTCCTGAACCCTCTTATATCTGCCTGTAGTGGTTGTGAACGCTGCCCTGAAAACCAACTCTGTACCGACTGTACCATCCCTGCAACCTGCAACCAGTTCACCACCCCAGTAGGTTTCAAGTGATGGTTGGTTAACCGCCGAGGCCAAAATCTGTATCCCCTAAAAATGTAACATGGCGCCGGTCCCTCCCTTTCAGCAGACGCTCCAACCCCCTTCATCCCTCCTTCCACCTCCTCTCCCGCCCTTCCCCTCTCTCCCCCCTGCCCTGTGTGATTGCTGACTGAGTCTTGTGTTGTGTTTGGATGAGCTCATCTCCCGTCATCCTCCCCCAGATTGGGCTTGGCCGGAGCAGCGTCCCTCTCTCGCCCCACCGTGTCGTCAGGGTGGAAATCTGCTTTCAGTCCGCCTATTCTTTATTATTTATAGTATTGCATTGGTTTTTTTTCTCAGAGAATAAAGTGAAGACAGACTGGAAGTGCAGTAGGGAGAGATGTGGCAATATGAAGTATAATTTATAGAACTGCTCTCTACTGCCACTACTACAGTGGTATGGTCTCTCTACCGTTCAGTAGTCCTGAACGCAAGTCTTTCTTGAACGTTACTCTGATTGTGACACAAAACACTGTTGTCTCTCAACCAACTAGTCACCAAACCATCCTCATGAAAAGAGAGAAAAACGACATCTTTCCAAACAGTTCCTCTTGGGGGCGGAGCCAAAGTGCCATTCAGCAGACATGCAGTAAAGTGGCTCTTCTATAGTGGCTCCATCTGCACTGCTAATACTACCAGTACTATACCACTATGGTCACAGTGTGTCGTCCCTAACACTCTGCACCACCAGATATATATTCTTGGTTTCCAGAACATGAATGGAGTCTGTTGGAGACGGCAGCAGAGCAGCTGTCCTGGCTGAGCGGCCGACACCATAAAGGTCCGTCTGTTAGAACAGTGAGCTGCTGGGCTGCCAACTGAACACAGCACAGCTATATGTGTGTTAATGTGGGAGGAGCTAGAGGTCAGAGAAGAGCCTCGTCCACGTCCACACTACGCCGTCTGGATTTGAAAAACTTCTACACTAGGCCAATGTTTTCAACCCCCTGAAAACAGAGCTTTCCCAAAACGTGGATTCATGTCAAAACGCCGACCTTGAACGGCTCAGTGTGGGCGTGGCCTGTGGTTGTACCGGACCGCTCCAAGGGGTGAATGTGACGCTAGCCTTGGTGAAAGTGAAGTGAAGTGTTCCCTGGATGAATAAAGGTTAAAAACTACAGTAGAAGTATTCTGCTGCGCTCAGATCTGTTTCACTGGGCTTCATTCGACCCCAGGGTTCATTCCTTTGTGTTCTTGCTACTGAGAGACGTTGAAGACATGGAGGTGAGGATCATGTCTCCTGCTGCAACCACAACAGAGACAACCAGTCCAACACAGTGATGGTTTTATTCTCCCATTACTGTTTCCTCAGCATCAAGCCACCGACCACTAGAACGCCTCATCCAGATACCTCCACAGTCCAGTTCCCCTCGGTGGTTGTAACGTGTCCGCCCAGGAAGGTTTTCTGTTCTCAAGTTATGAAACGTATCTCCGCAATTAACTGAGGAATTACATTAAATATGAAATGCATCCCATGATAGATAGATAGATAGATAGATAGATAGATAGATAGATAGATAGATAGATAGATAGATAGATAGATAGATAGAGAGATAGATAGATAGATAGATAGATAGATAGATAGATAGATAGATATGGAGCCACACTGCAGCAACCTGTGTGTGTGCATGCATGTGTATGCCACGCATTATAGGGTTACTGTAAAGGGTAAATGTTGTCAGCATGCATTCCATCACACACACACACACCATTCCTACAGGATGACATGTTTAAACACTACATTCAGTTGAACGTGTCGATGGGAGGGAGAGAGAGAGAGAGAGAGACGGAGAGAGAGAGAGTGACACTATGCAGTATATTCTGCTGCAGACCATAATACACAGCAGGGTTGCATTGTGGGTAATTGTGGGTACTACGTGGATACTAACGTTTATCATCTCTCTCCATCCTCACCATCATGGTGCTCTTGAGCAAGGCACTGAACCCCCAGTGGCCACCAGTAGGAGACTGGGGTTGTTTTAGTTGGTTAGTTACCTGAACCTACCACTAACCTTCACCCTAACTCTAACCAGGTGTTGTCTGAACTGAACCGGTCGTGATGAGCAGGTGAAAATGGTTTCTCTCATGATCCGATCCGTGGTGAGGAAAGAGACGTTCACATCGTTTCCACAACACCTGGTCTGAGATCAGAGTTTCCTGGTTACCGTGGTTACCTAGAGTCATGGGAGTGTCGGAGGTCTCTGGGCGTCTCACGGAGGTGAGCGCTGTCAGCCGGGCCTGTTTGTTGTGGGAACTGAAGTGACCGACCACGTCCACCTGACCCTCGGGGCCTCCAGCAGGAGGCCTGGCCGTCCTGGTACCGGTCCTACAGGCTCGGTGTAAAGATGGTCAGACGGTTCACTGGGTCGGATCCTGGGGCTGCACGATGCTGAAACACCTGATTGGCTATGAGTTGATCTTTTATAGGGTGTCCACGTCTTAAAGTCTTAAATTAGATAAACTAGCCGAGTTGTTCTTCTTTTTGTTTAGTGCCTTAAATTAAAGTTATTATTATTAATAATAAATTAAAGGCCTTAAAAAGTATTAAAATGTTATGAGAGAGTTATTAGTTATTAGAGTTCTTGTTGTATTGTCACTTCCTTCCTGTCTGCTACTGAACACAGTTGGACTTCATGTCTCTTGGCTGTTAACTTTCTGTCCTTTTTTCTTCTTCCGCTCATTTATAGTTTCCATAATTTTCCTCAGATGTTCAGTGAGAAACAATCAGCTTTCACCAGCTTTGATTCTTCATGTTGGTTTCTAGTTCAGCTCCAGGCAGCATTCAGGAAGCCTGACAGTCTTCACCTGAATCCTGTCTCAGCCTTATAAAAGGTACGATACGTGGCTGTCTGTCTGAGAGAGATAAGGCCAGTTATCTCAAACCTCCACAACCTGATCAGGGGTCAGATGAGGACGCCCCGATGTCCCGTGGTCCTACCAGTGGATGTGTTGATCTACAGAAAGCCTGGCGACTCAGATTAGATGCTAATGGTTCATTCAGAACAACCTCGTTTCCTTAATGGGAGAAGGACGTGGTCCACCCCGGCACTGTATACAGGCCTGGGAGTGTGTGTGTGTGTGTCTGTATGTTTGGATGTTAAAGCGTACCTCCACCCTGGTCAGAAGTAGTGTCTTGGGATTGTAGTGGGCAAATAGCTGTGTGTGTGTGTGCATGTGTGCGTGCACGTGGAAGCCAGCATCCCTCTGCTACAGTAGTGCTGTCTCACCCTGGGTAAACAGACGCCAGGCAGCAGAGACGAGCTGAACCCCCGGGAAACCATAACAGCTGTTAATATTTAACACTGATATATAATACTTCAAATATTATTCCTCCTCTTTCAGCCATGAAGCAAACAGCATGTCAGCCACCATGGAGAAACATCACTCTCTCCATCTTTGACCGCTAGAGATCCAGTAGAGGTTCAGGCTGGAAAGAGAAATCTCTGCACCATTTTAAAAACCTTATTTCTTTTATTTCTTTTATTTCTTCTTTCTTACCTTTTCATTCAAATCCTTTAGGTCTGTTTTTCATCACCAACCAATCACCTTTATGTGGTGTAATGACCCAGTCTCCCCTCAGGGATCAATAATGTTCATCTACTCTGGTCTTATTGTGTCACTCGGCATGCTGGGATACTGTGAGTGTTTCACAATGAACAGGTGATCAGCTGATGGTACCAGAGTGTGTAGTTCCTACAGAGGGGTGGTGCTGCTGTCTGGCGCTGCTGAATCCATTCAGTCGAATCAACTCACTTAAATGAGTCGTTTGTTTTGAGCGATTCGTTGGTGAACCTCCATCGTTATTGATTAATGTGTTGTAATGTGATCGTCCCTCCTGCTCTTCAGATCAATGTGTGGATTGATTTGGATGATTGTGTGTAACTGGATTATCTGATCCAGGACATGTGATGGAGATTGTCTGTCTGTCTGTCTGTCTGTCTGTCTGTCTGTCTGTCTCTCTCTTTTCCAGCGATGCCCTGCTTCACATCACAGGTACACATATCTAAATCTGGTAGTTTTGTTCCCACACTCGGACATCAAGTTCGATGACCTTTCAATGACCTTTCAACCTTTCAAGGTCTTTCAAGGTCGAAGATTACCCATCATAGAGACCTCTTTTTTTTTCTTGTCAAGTCTAGAGATCCTGTTGACCCTAGAGAGGGTTATTGATATGTTTGAATCAAAATCAAGTGTCAAGGTGGTTGGGGATTCAAACCGACAACCTTCCGGTCAGAAGCAGCTTTCCAACGACGGTGGTACGACGACCTGATGGATCCACACACGTCTCCACGGCAACATGCCTGTTGCTATGTGTGGTGCAGAGTTTCGTGACAGCCACTGTTTTGGCTTTGTCACTTTCGCCCCGAGGTTTATTTTGTGAGCCTTTTTTAGCTCCATGTTAATCCTGGGTCCCACACCACTCACTCACACACACACACACACACACACACACACACACACACACCACCACACACACACACACACACCTCAGCCTGCATTTGTGGCAGCGTGAAAGGTGAGTGAAGCTTTGTAAACCACTTTTTGTATCTCTTCCCTCTCCTGCCTGTTACGTACAAGCTGGTGTTGTGTTTGGCCACGCCCCTTCATGACATCACACACCCCCCTGATCTCCAACCCTACAGCCTGTTCTATTCTTGTGGGGATCTTTGGACCTCTCTCTCTCTGAACCAGGTCAATATCACCGGCATGCTCTTCACTCTTCCACAGCTCTCATAACCCCCCCCTCTGTTCCCTGTCCAAACCCTTTCATAACCACATTACGCAATGTGAGAGACACAAACCCATCCCGTCCCATGCCAAGAGTGGATCCAGTTTCAGCAGGGTGAGCCCAGTGGGAATCAAACCTGACCCTGGCAGTGTTAGTGCCTTGCTCAACACCATCAGCCTCAGTGGGGCCAAATTAGAGCCGACAGGCCAGACCTGGAGCTCCAGACCAAGAGAAGCCCTTCTTCTTCTCTGTTGTGGAAACAGACCTCCACAGCAGGAGGATCACAAGTTACCCGCCGTGAAGGGGGGGGGGGGGGGGGGGGGGCTTGTGACCGGAGGTTCTCTACCCAAAGATTCACTGGGGAAGTCGGAGCAGGGAAAGAGGAGTACTCCCCCCTCCCTCTTTGGCCCTGTTGAGGGGCCCTTAGCATGTAGGGTGCGTTCACACACAGCATGTTTGGAGCAGTTTATTATTAATTTATAGTAATTTCATTTAAAAACGTTTCACTTTATTGTTTTTTTACAGCATTTCACTTTCTGGAACGTTTAAGACTTTTGCACAGTCCTGTATTTCTTTAGTGTTTCTTTAGTTTTTTCTTGTTCTGACTGAATGAAGTGCAGCTTGATTTCTCTGCCCCGTACTCTGCATAGTGTAATAACACCATGAAGCAGTCTCAGCCTCTCCTCCCTGTCATGGAAGACTGCAGTGTGGTGATGTCTTTTGACTGAGCGTGTCCTAATGTACACTATATTAGTGGAGCATATTGACTCACATGTGTAGGATTCTCTTAATGTGACAAATAAATAACTGCTGTCTGTTTTTATTTATTTTTTACTATTTATTTCCCAGAGTGCCTTGGTTCTCTGGTTGTCCTGCACCTGCATGAATAAAATACACCAAAAAAGGGAAAACTGATCCAGGACCAGTCTCTTAAATCACGCTGAAGCTTATAGGATTACGAGAGGCGAGCAGCGATGCTCGAGCAGGAAGTGGTGAAGAGTGCGAAGCTGTCACGACCTCGCCATTCGCCCAACGAGCCGGAGCTTCCCAAAGACTCAGCTGACACCCAGCGGACATGATGAAGGACGTTTAATCCTGACAGCAACGTGTTCGCTAGCTGCATGTGGAGGTCATGGGGTCACAGCGCTGCACCCCGCAGTCCTTACCACCAGCTGCTTATTCTGCTGTTGCCCTCATAGTGATTTACTCTGGATAGGTGCGTCACATGTAATGGTAATAACCATAGCCCTTCTTGTTGTAGGTCCAGCTAGAGGTTAGCTAGCTAACTCCTAGCCTCGGGGCCGGCTCCAGCCGCTGAGCCCGGGCCTTCAGAATTCATTTAGTGGAGGAAGGAGGAGCGCCTTGATCCGCCGGAGCTCTCCCAGCTGGCGGTGTAACGGACCTCTGATTACCCCTCCCACTCGGCCAGCCTCAGCAGGGCCTGTTGGAGGGCATGGTCCAGCTACAGCAGGGCCCGTTGGAGGGCATGGTCCAGCTACAGCAGGGCCTGTTGGAGGGCATGGTCCAGCTACAGCACAGCAGGGCCCGTTGGAGGGCATGGTCCAGCTACAGCAGGGCCTGCTGGAGGGCATGGTTTACGTAACGGGGACGGGAGCGAGGGCATGGGAGGATACTGGACCGTCATCTGGGGCTATCTTTGGGTCTGGATGCTGAGAGCTGAGAAAGAGACGGACAGCTTGGACAGATCTTAGATCTGTTGGTCGGCATCCAGCAAGGCTCAGTGGAAAATGGGGGTGGGGGGGGGACTGTCTTTGTGTGCTTTGTGCTACTGAATGCAACTACACACACACACACACACACACACACACACACACACACACACACACACACACACACACACACACACACACACACACACATTTATTTGCTCCGCCGCTTGAAAATGGCAGTGTTTTTTATCTCCACCAGGTTACTCTATCCAGGGCCTAGTAGTAGAGTCTAGTAGTAGAGTCTAGTAGTAGAGTCTAGTAGTGTAGTCTAGTAGTAGGGTCTAGTAGTAGAGTCTAGTAGTAGAGTCTAGTAGTGTAGTCTAGTAGTAGGGTCTAGTAGTGTAGTCTAGTAGTAGAGTCTAGTAGTAGAGTCTAGCAGTAGAGTCTAGTAGTAGAGTCTAGTAGTGTAGTCTAGTAGTAGAGTCTAGCAGTAGAGTCTAGCAGTAGAGTCTAGTAGTGTAGTCTAGTAGTAGAGTCTAGCAGTAGAGTCTAGCAGTAGAGTCTAGTAGTAGAGTCTAGTAGTGTAGTCTAGTAGTAGGGTCTAGCAGTAGAGTCTAGTAGTGTAGTCTAGTAGTAGAGTCTAGCAGTAGAGTCTAGTAGTGTAGTCTAGTAGTAGAGTCTAGTAGTAGAGTCTAGTAGTAGAGTCTAGCAGTAGAGTCTAGTAGTGTAGTCTAGTAGTAGGGTCTAGCAGTAGAGTCTAGCAGTAGAGTCTAGTAGTGTAGTCTAGTAGTAGAGTCTAGCAGTAGAGTCTAGTAGTGTAGTCTAGTAGTAGAGTCTAGTAGTAGAGTCTAGTAGTAGAGTCTAGCAGTAGAGTCTAGTAGTAGGGTCTAGCAGTAGAGTCTAGTAGTAGAGTCTAGTAGTAGAGTCTAGTAGTAGGGTCTAGCAGTAGAGTCTAGTAGTAGAGTCTAGTAGTGTAGTCTAGTAGTAGAGTCTAGCAGTAGAGTCTAGTAGTAGAGTCTAGTAGTAGGGTCTAGCAGTAGAGTCTAGTAGTAGAGTCTAGTAGTAGGGTCTAGCAGTAGAGTCTAGTAGTGTAGTCTAGTAGTAGAGTCTAGCAGTAGAGTCTAGTAGTAGAGTCTAGTAGTAGAGTCTAGCAGTAGAGTCTAGTAGTGCAGTCTAGTAGTAGAGTCTAGTAGTAGAGTCTAGTAATTTCCAGGTAACCTTCATTCAGGTCCTGTGCTATTCTAAACATCAGATCTGGTTGATGAAATAGTGGATTTGTGTGTATGAGTTGCTATGGCTGGTAACAGTAAGTTTCCTGCCTTCCTGATGAGCAGCACTCGGTCCTGATGGTCCTGGTCTCATGTCCTGCAAGAGCAAAGCCTCATGGGAGTCTTGAGGATGTAACACTAAAAACATCAGGGGGTTTAAGAACCTGAGGCCACTAGAGAAACCCTCAGAGTTTAGAGCTTCACCGTCAGGGTTCATGCACCCTTAACGAAGGGGTCCATCAAGGAACCTTCCTGGGTTCCCCTGCAAACTGAAGAACCACTAAAGGTTCCTCAACACTCTGTTACTTGTGAGAGTTCAGCGGGTTCACTCCCTGTTTACACTGATGGGAACAGAACGCACTGTTTCAATTCATCTCTTACTGCTGTGGCTTCTGTTGACCCTCCATATGGCATACTGCACACACACACACACACACACACACACACACACACACACACACACACAAAGCTATAAAAGCTCAGGGAGGAATGCTCCGGCGTCACGGCCCTGCTAATGTTATGTTGTATTCGTTGAGTACACATGAGGACAGAACATCTGGACGGTCCTGGTGGAGGAAGGAGAGACCAGACTACAGCGGGGGGTCATGTTATGTATGTTATGTATGTTATGTATGTTATGTATGTTAGGTATCAAATAATATGAAATGCATCTGAATCCTTGTACAGTTATCCTTCCACAATGAATGAAACCTGCAGTGTTTCTGTTCCTTCAAACTCTTTCTTCTTCAGTACATCCACGTTTGGCTCCAGAGACCATCAACTAATAATATATATAAAGTAACCATCATATAGTGAGAGTATAGTGAGAGTATAGTGATAGTATAGTGATAGTATAGTGATAGTACAGTGATAGTACAGTGAGAGTACAGTGATAGTACAGTGATAGTACAGTGAGAGTACAGTGAGAGTATAGTGAGAGTACAGTGATAGTACAGTGAGAGTATAGTGATAGTACAGTGATAGTACAGTGATAGTACAGTGATAGCATAGTGATAGTACAGTGATAGTACAGTGATAGTACAGTGATAGTATAGTGATAGTACAGTGATAGTACAGTGATAGTACAGTGAGAGTATAGTGATAGTACAGTGATAGTACAGTGATAGTATAGTGATAGTACAGTGAGAGTACAGTGATAGTACAGTGATAGTACAGTGATAGTATAGTGATAGTATAGTGATAGTACAGTGATAGTACAGTGATAGTACAGTGATAGTACAGTGATAGTACAGTGATAGTATAGTGATAGTACAGTGATAGTATAGTGATAGTACAGTGATAGTACAGTGATAGTATAGTGATAGTATAGTGATAGTACAGTGATAGTACAGGGCCTGGCCTAGTGGAGTACTAGGGAGAGGGGCGTGGCATCAGGAGTCTCTTCTATTAAACATCATAACACAAACACACTGTCACCAATAATACAATAGAAATATGATCTATTGAAACTAGAACAATAGATATGAACAGTATGAGTATGAGCTGTAACCATCCACTTCCATCTGTCCACCAGCAGCACCAGTCAGCTTCAGGTTGGTGTTTGATACCAGTGAGGCCGACTCAGCTCCGTCACCAGTCAGGTCCTCTCTTGTGTCTGAATGATGTGGCTGTCTGCTGCAGTGATTCATCCCACCAGTCACACAGTGGCACCCATTTTGAATCCACCCCCCCCCATCCCCACCCCCGCGGTCCTGTCTCTGTTGTTTGTCTCTGCACAAGAAGTGACTCTGAGTGAGACGTTTCCAATGCTCTCGTGTTATACAACATTTCCAAGATGCTACGTTTCCATTTTGGAAAGTGAAAACTCTTCAGATGTTTTTTCCTCACGTTGTTTTTCAGTCCCTGTGTGAACCCGTGGTGTTGTTCAGTTTTTCTTCCCTAAAAGGTACCTTCGTTCTGCCAATCAGAGGTTTTTTTTTATGCTCTTTTAACCAATCAGGGGTCCATCTCCGGAGCGACCACATGCTGGGGTTTCCTGGAGAAGTCTGGGATTGTGGTTACGTTGATTAGTGGCTTGGAGATGTATGTGACTATATATATACCTCGGAAACACCCAAAATACAGGCCTGGAAGACAGAGGGGGAGGGAGGGGGGAGAGAGAGAGAGAGAGAGAGAGAAAGTCCACAACATACCACAGATATTTTTGCAAGCCATCTGATCCATAAGGAATGGATTAAGAAATAGTCACTTGGTTATGAGCTTGAATGAAACCTCATGAGCTCCTCTCTTCTAACAACACAGTCTCCAGTAACGTGTTAAACTCTGCACCCTCATGTGTTCGTCACGTGAAAAGATCGGCTACCAGTCGGGTTTCGGGCCAGTAAAACAAGGTCAAGGTCAAGGTCAAGGTCAAGGTCAAGGTCAAGGTTAGGGTTTGGTTAAACGGTTAAATGAGAACGAAATGCAGAGAATGCAGCAGAAATCTTCTCAGCATGGTTGGGTCGTTGGGGCCTCCATGCTGTTTCAATATCAAACTACTTCCTGTTTCTAGTCGCGTCTCCTCCACGTGTCCTTGCCATCATCCAGGTGAATTAGACAGACTGAGACTTATGAAGATGAACTCAGTCGTCAGTCGTTCTGGTTGTGGGTTCAAATCCCCACAAGGTTCATTTCTAAAGATATCTGAACTCTGTTAGTCATTTGGGTTGTGATTTCTTTTCTGAGAGCTCAGTACCTCAAGAGAAACCACCCTTCAATAGAACCCATATGGCTGCGTTTGGATGGAAGGAGGGGAGGAGCAGAGGAGGGATGGAGTGATAGATACAGGAGGAGGGTCAGGAAGATGGAGTGAAGGATTATGGGTTATTTGACGTTAATTGGTACAGTCTATTTGGATTTGTGTACATGAACAACACTCGGCACTAGAGAGACGAAGCCCTGATATCAAGTGACGCTTTCTGGTGCTGCTAAACTGACATGGTGGACAGATTCTGAGGTTTCTTCAGAGAGAAAGCCTGGCTGCTGTCTTGGTCTTGTGTTCATGGTCATCACCGGTGAGTGAATCTCGGCTGTCTAGTTTCTACGTTTGGAGAGAGAGCTGTTAACTCAGCCAAGCCTCAGGATTACAGGAGCCAACCCAGTGGGGCAGCAAGAGGGAGCCCAACCTCAATGTGAACTTCAATACTCAGAAATCCTGTAAACGTGACGTCAGTGAACTGCACACGGGGGCAGATCTGCGTCACTGTGACGTGGGTTGGTGAGGTGTGTTGTTGTTCCAGGGTGATTTCTGCTTTAACCTTGAAAACGTCATTAACTGTAATGATCCATCCATTAACCGATCTGTCCCTCCCCCGGTATCCATCCATCCATCCATCTCTCCACCCCCCCTCCCTCTTTTTCCTTTGGCTGAATTACCTCTGCTCTATTTCACCGTTAGGATCCACTTAGTCTAGTCTGGTCCGGGTCGGGGAGGTGGCAGAACTTCTATCTGCATCCGGCTTCTGCGAATTTGATGCACATTGTGTAGTTGAGCTGAAGGCGTGAAGGTGTGAAGGTGAAGACGAGTACAGACCGCAACACAACCCGTCTCTGCAGTAACTAACCAGACGACTCCTTGAGCTTAGTGCCTGCTGGGTAAAAACAATAAAATGAATTCCTCCTGCAGCCCAGCAGCTCAATAAAACGCTGCCTCACCGTGTCATCAGGTTAACGCCGTGCGATCGAAGGAATGTTTCAAAACAAGATTGTGGATTCATCTTGCACAGCAGCCGTGTAATGATATGTTTACCTGCAGCAGGTGAGGGAGGAGGTCAGGCCTGCATGGCTCACCGCTGAGTCACCGCAACATAACAGACCTGCCGGTGCTGCGAGCTGCTTGCATAACCTCCCTGCTGCACGTCATGTCTCATCAACGTCACATTCACCTGCCTGGCTTCGTCCTCACAACCTCACAACCTCACAACGGAGTCAGGTGGTATTCACCTTCATGAAAGAGTCTGACGTTTCCTGTTTTCTCTTCTACTGCCATCCAAAGAAGAACACATTATCTTTCTTCTGTAATATAGAGCTCGTCGCTGTGCAAATACAGTTCAGCTGGTTTGACTGAACTAAATGACACCTTGGTGGAAAAGGGAAGTGCCACCCCAGCCGCCAGAGCATGGTCGTCTGCAACTGGTTTAACATGTCACGTGGTCGGTCTGTTGCCTTGTGGGAAAGCGTCTGTTTCCTTTTCCGACCGATTGCAGGTTCTCTGGTTCTGCATCCAGATCTGGTTTTGATTGTGTGTGTGTGTGTGTGTGTGTGTGTGTGTGTGTGTGTGGTTTGGCCTCTGGATGCAACAGTAAAGAAATACCTGCCTAATCTGGAGTGTGTGAGCGTGACTGAGTCAGGGTGAGTGTGTGTTGTGTGTGCTTGTATGTGTGTTTATGTTACGAGCATGTGTTTGAGCGTGTGCGTCCTCGTGTGTGTAAGTGTGTGTGTGTGTGTGTGTGTACAATATAACTGCGGTCTGTGTGTGTGTGAGTATTTATTAGAGACAGAGCAGAACCGAACCGCTGCAGCTGAGATGGAAGAGTCTGTTTAAACAGAGAACACAGCCATTATTTCAACAGGGCAATATACACACACACACACACACACACACACACACACACACTGTCAGCGTAAAGAGAGGTGATGTTTTTATGACCATATTTGGCGGAAGACGACTCCTCTGCTTCCTCCAGTAAAACAGATTTAGTGTTTTGGCCCAGCTGCGTTGTCTTCGTCACTCTGCGTTGAGGAACGCAGCTTGTTTATCATGTTTTACCATCAGCAGGACTAATAATGTCAGGAAAAATGTAAATATTGTAATTATTATTGATCCCAGGAGCGAAATTCCCGCTTTCCTCCTGCCCGCCCCCCCCCCCCCCCCCCAAAACCCTGCTGACCCGAAAGCAGCTCCGTCCACTGAACGCATCACGAGTCTCTCAGGTGGAGGTCATTCATCCATCAGTCCTCTTCAGGTTGTGATGAAAGTGTTGCAAGAGTTTGGATTCATCCCACATGACTTGATCACACATGAACTAAAACAAATGTTGATTCTCCATCTTCTAACCAGAAAACATGTCATAACACTGTAATCAATATCAGTATGTTTGAGTCAGTCTGAACATAGTTTAGCAGCATTATGGATCCCAGCATGAAAGATGGAGGCAGTTGTTGATGTTGGATGTGATGAGTGCAGTAGATCACTGGGGGGTTTCTACTCCTCTCCCAAGGTGGAAAGGTCCACATGCTGTCGGAGCGTCTTCCAAAAACAATCGGTTGAAATGTCAGCAGGACTCTCCGGAGGTCGCTCGGCTTCACCTGCTGCCAGCGGGATGAGCGGTAATCTGTCACTTAGCTGAGATCAGTATCACCTGACGCACCATCTGGGGGGAAACATCCTCTGTAGCCATCGGTCTTACATCCTGTCACATGAGCTGTCAGGGAGATTCAAGACCAGCGGGGGCGTAGAAGGCGATTCATGATACAAACAGACGTGACAGTCCTGGCGAATCCACATCTACAATAAACTAGAGAGAGAGAGAGAGAGAGAGAGAGAGAGAGAGAGAGAGAGAGGAGGATAGTAACTGACAGAGCTGAATCCCTCCCAGCAGATTTGAGTCATCAGCGTCAGCATCACGCCTCGCTGCCACTGCTTGTCCTACAGCGTCCACAGGCCTGGGAACACACACACACACACACACACACACACACACACACACACACAACACCTCATCTGCCCAGGGCGTACGATGATCCAGGTGTGGGAGTGTTAGAGGTCGGTACATCATGTTTCATCTCCCCTGACTCGCCGGTCCACGCTCCTTCATCATCCTCATCCAGTCCACGATGCATCAGGAGGTCTGACCTCTTTCTTGTGGGGAAGTGAGAGAACTGGAACAGACTTGAAGTGAATCAGCGCTTTGGGGTGGTCTGTCCAGTACTGTTGATGGAGTTTGAGTTCCTGTAGGTGGCGCTCTTTTCTTTGTCTGTTCAGCCATGGTGGCTATCGCTGCTCATGCTAACTACCCAGTTCTTCTTCTGTTGAAACGTAAAACGCATCACTTCCTGTCTCCAGAGGAAAGAGTGGAGGAGACGATCACGGGGGAAATGCCAAGCAGACTCATGTAGCCTGACAGAATCAATGGATGCTTTGAGATAACAAGATCTCCGTCCATCACAAGCTAACTAGGATGTTCCTTCAGCTGCATTCTTCACAATCCTGGGAAATGTTTTGCTGTTTGAAAATCGATAGGAAAACATGACATCCCTTTTCTGTATCACTGATGTTCTACTTGCTGCTGAAGCACTTTAGTTGCTGTAATGACCTCAGTTAACCCACCGGGATCAGTTAGTCTCGTCCTGTCACTCATCTCATCTGGTTTTCTTAAATGGAGGTGAAGACCTGGGTGATGACCAGCAGATGGAAAACTGGCTAGAGGTTGATCAACTGGCGATAGAGGACCAAAACAGATTCATACCAATAGAGAAATGTCACCAGTCATGACTTTAATTCATACTCAGCAGAACTGAAAGGTTTTGCCTCTCTGCCAGATCTGACAGTGCAGCTTTTCTTCTGCCAACTGTGGTTGAGATGTGAGAGCAGCTAGTCTCCAGGTCCGTCAGGGTCTCAGCCAGTCCCCCAGCATCAGCAGAACTTTTCTGACCCATTTGCTTTGACATTTACTGGACACAGCTGGACGATAAAGCAACTGTTTAATGGACGATTACCGCAGCGCTGCCAAAAACAACCAGCTGCTCCTCAAATTACTGTTCTCTCACGTTCCTCTTGTTTGTTGGTTTTAATTCATCAGCCCAGTGCAGCAGTCCACCGGCCTGCAGTCCAGCCCAGGGGAGTGAGCAGTTCCCCAGGGTGCCAAGCTCCTGAAGCCAAGCGAGTCTAAATGGAGACACACTGCAATATTTGTGAGACAACAGAGTTTGCTGACTCAGCTCCTCTATTTGAGTCTCTCCTTGTATGGAGGTCTGCTGCTGACCAAGGTTCCTCTTCTTGACCATGCAGTAACGTCTATATGTGAGCATCTACTGTTGCCCACTGAGAAGCTCCACTGAAGCAGGTCGTGGTTAAATGCCTTGCTCAAGGGCACCTCAGCAGTTGTTGAGGGAGTGGGAAGTTCTTTCTCATTCGCTGGTTCCCACCCAGACTTTCCCAGCTGCTCTGGGATTCAAACTGGCGACTTTCCAGTCCCAGGCCAGCATCTTTCAGCCTTCAGTCTGACGCTGTGCTAGCTAATTGAGACGAGCCGGCCTCTCTTCCTCAGCTGATCCCTGGCTACGCAGTGGAGTGGAATGAAACACAATATTTAGCTTGTGCAGATGAATGGGCCTCATTAGCGCTGGGAGCTAACTGACTTAGCCTGGATCGCTAATTCCCCCGTTGGCAGTGAACCAGAGCTAGCGAGTGCTCAGCCAGGCCCGTTCATTTGCAGGGTGATGATGGCCGTTATGAATTACGTTAACGAGACCCTCGATCATCTGTCAGCTCCGTAGCGCCCGGCATCCAGAAGGCATGAATCTGCTGCTCTTCGGATGAGGTCAGCGACACGCTTCAAAACAAGGACATACTGTGTGGGCTGACTTTATAAAGCCCAGAGGAGTTGGAGTCGCTGGGTTATGTCTTGATGTCGTTTTATGACCAAGGAACGTTTTATGACTGAAATAATAAGGTCATAACGCCACACGCAATACATACGAGTCTGTATTCACCAAGGTCTGACTCTGCGGCGCTGCCGTCATCACAGGCTGATGATTGGTTACTGGAAATGCAGATTCAAACGATCAGGCACGTTCGCCACCCTGCAGCAGTCGGCCGGCGGCGGCGGTGACGCCAAGCAGAACCCCCTCTGAGTCAGAGCACGGAAAGACTGATGACTTCAACACTTTCTCTTTCAGTTCCTCCTCCTTCTATTTCTTTCTTTTTCTGCTCCACACATCCACTACGAGGAGCAAAATGGAGAGACAATATCTATATCCAATTCCCATGAGAGAGAGAGAGGAATACTGTGGAAGCCTCCTCGGGGATGTAGTCAACACCTCCGTAGTCGAATCCAATCAATCCAGTCAATTCCAAGACCAGATCCAGTCCAGTTTGAGTCCAGACCAGGTCCAAAGGGGGTCGAGACCAAGTTAAGACAAAGACCAGAGCAAATTGAGTCATACTTCAATACCAAAATAAGCAAAAAACGGTGTTACATGTCTTTCCAGATGTCAAAATAATGGATCAACAGAGCTGCAGCTCTACCTGCAGGAGCTCTGTACTGAACCTTCAGCATCCAACTGATCAATGCATTGGAATTGACTAATCAATGCATACGGTTTGCAGGACCATTACAGGTTTCTACACGTAAAATCCCTTAAACTGTTTGTAGTGTTGAGGATAAAATAAACAAAACATCAATAAAATTACACATTTTTTATATTTTTAGATAAGCTGAGTTACCAGCCAACAGTGGCCGAGACAAGTCCAAGACGTGGTCTGTAGTCCGGACTCAAGACCAAGACTGAACTGGAGTACTGCAGCCCAGATCCTCCATGTATTTACCCAGCAGCAGTCCTGCATTCATACTGCAGGCAGTCCCAAATAAATACACTATAATACAAAACCAAACCAGGTCATCCCTTGTAAACACATCTAGATTCCCTGCAGCCGCGGTGCTGCAGGATTTCAACAAGCATGCAGTAAAAAGTGAGACCTGCTGCAACTGAAACTAGCACAGAGGAGGAAAGTTTTCCCGTGCACCCCGGGGTGCCAGCTCTCCTGCTCATCTGTCCTCGTGTGACTGAAGACCCACATTTCACCCCGCTTCTATTTTGAAACTCCCCTGAGTGGAAATGAATTGAGCTCAGCAGTAAACCCTGAGAACAGCTGCATGAGGTGGAGGTGAGATCTGGTCTGTGGGACAGTTTGCACGTGTGTTTTTGTGTGTGCATGAGGTTTTCTAAGTACGTGCACGCAGCAGAATGTGCACTATAAGGGTATGAGTGTGTGTGAGTCCAGTGAGAGAGTCAAGGCCACTATTTCTGGAGAGTAAAAGGAAAGCTGGCAGCCTCGGCTAGCGGCCCTCCCTCCGTCTGAGTTGAGATGTGAGTGGAGGATAAGCCTCGGCTTCTGAGATGACATATGGCCAGAAACAAGCCCGGCCAGGCCCGCCGAGACCCCGACCCACTCTCGCTTTCCTCCAAGAACAACATTGACTCTCCACTTTTCAGAAAGCCGATCCGGGGCTGATAAGGCATGTGTGGTATTTGGGAAACGTGCACCGGATCACTCCTATCTGCCTCCACCATCGCTAGATCAACACGGTCACGCGTCACGGAGCGTTGCACCTCAGCCTGGGGGGGAGAGGCAGGAGCTGGAGGGGGAGTGGAGCAAGGCACCAACACCGCCAGGTTAGGGGTTCAATTCCCTGTGTAGCTCAATGGGTAGAGCAAGGCACCAACACCGCCAGGTTAGGGGTTCCCTGTGTAGCTCACTCAGTCTCAATCTGGTGTTCAACATGTGTTTGTATTTGAAATATAGATATGCTATATAGATGTATCAATAAAGTGTCCTTGCTACAACAAGGGTCCCATTCCAACATTAACGTCAAGGTAATTCAGCGTCACACCAATACAAACCGGTGTGCCTCCTTAGACATGTGATCTCTAACATCTCTCAGATATGAAAACAAACAAGATTTTTTAAATGCCATTCGTGACATTGGACACACTGTGTTATGATATGTGTTGCGCAATCTCGCCAACTGAGCCACCAGGACGCCCACAATAGGATTTCTGTTTCATCTTGGATATTTACTGGACCCCTTCCTTGTGTTTATTTGCACCACCATAACTATCTGGATTAATAACTATATTAATATCTATGCTCCCCTTAGTCCCTTAGTCCCTTAGTCCCTTAGTCCCTTAATCCCTCAGTCCCTCAGTCCCTCAGTCCCTCAGTCCCTCAGTCCCTTAATCCCTCAGTCCCTCAGTCCCTCAGTCCCTCAGTCCCTTAGTCCCCCAGTCTCCTAGTCCCTTAATCCCTTAGTCCCTCAGTCCCTCAGTCCCTCAGTCCCTCAGTCCCTCAATCCCTCAGTCCCTTAATCCCTCAGTCCCTCAGTCCCTCAGTCCCTCAGTCCCTCAGTCCTTTAGTCCTTTAGTCCCTTAGTCCCTTAGTCCCTTTTCCCTTAGTCCCATCCATACAAAGAAACACAACTCCTTTTTTCTGAGAGTGTAGCGGTGCTGCTACCCCTCGGGGCTCAGGGTTAGACATTATTTGTTAAGAGATTTGTTATAATGGTTATTGGCATCTCACATTCTTCAGCTCCAGTTGTGTGCTGGTTTCAGTCAATGATATGAATCACTGCACAATACTGATCTCTCTGTTCCTTTTTGGCATTTTGGCTCCAGGAAATAAATAAATAAGTGTTGAAAACGTGTCTAAATAGAGACAACATGAAGGTTGAGGCTACGTAGCTGCTACCTGCTGTGTTTTGTGAAATGGGAAACTAAATATCTTTCTGATATCAGTTTAAAAGCTGTTTTAATATGAATGTTTCCCGTGCAATAATATCATACTGTGAAAGTTTTGCACTCATGTGAGTTGACGTTGAACTCCTGCACGCCGCCGCCCATCAAATGCTTGTTGGGTAATGATAAAAAAAAACACAGGAAGAAGAGAAACAAACAGCTAAGTCATGCAGGTGAGATAAAACAACCCCCAGGTGGTTTATAAAACCTCTCAGCTTGAAATATTACAAAGACAGAAAGAAATTAACAAAGAAAACATATGTCAGCCCAGCGGCTAGCCCGTGAGGAGGCGTCGGCTCCAGACGCCACCAGGAAGCGTCAGCGGCCCAACGGTCCATCTCTGGTTCTTCGGTACACCTATATAAACATCTGATACTATCACATGTTTATATAGGTGTACCGTAGTTTCTCTGGCCGAGCCCTTCAGGGAGATATAGCCCACTGATTGACAGCATACCTTACTGGATGATTGCCCCCTTGGCTCTTGCCCCTCCCCCTCCTCCCCCCACCCAATCACAGCTCAGGAATGTTTACCCGCTGGGGGCCCTTGGTGCTTGAGACAAGAGTACTTCTGGCAAACCATCTATTATATTACACTCGCGGCTAGTCGAGGCTTCTGAGCTTAAAGGTGGAAACTGGAGCTTTTTCTAAAGCATTTTGTTTTGTTGCCCTTGAAAAAAACATTCAGGGTAAAAAGAGAGAGCTGATGGTTTAGGGTTTAATTGGTGTGAATATAAGGAAAGATTTTCTCCAGACGCTACAGCTTTGTTTAGAGCCAGCGTAACAGGCAGCCAATCACCAGCCAGTTTGATACAGGGCCTTTGTTTTGCTTTGATTTGATTGGCTCACGGTCAGAGAGAGTGTACGGTGGCCAGCAGGGACAAAGTTTAACAACAGGAAAAGACCAAAGTCTGCATGTTACTGAGGACTTAAATGTTATCGTCTCAAAAGGAGCCGTGTGGTGGCTCACCGTACTGATTCATCCACCGAGGACAATCAGTTCTGAGTCAGTTCTGCAGCTCTGAGTGTTTTTTATTCAAGGGTTCAGCCGTCTGATGTACTGGGGACACCAGTAACCTAGTTGTTAGAGGGACCTTCCCACAACTGGAGGGTCACAGGTTCGGTCCCTGCAACAGCCAGTGTTGTGTCCATCAACAGGCTGGTGTCCGGTCAAAGCGTCCTGGAGTGGTGCTAGCGGTGTCGGCTGAATGGCTGAATTGAACGGGTGAGTCTGTGAAACTCACAACGCACCTCATGTCACACTTTATTTCACCCAACACAAAAATTGACCTTTTAAAGGGGCAATAAGTACAATTTGTACTCGTGGGTAGAGGTAAATAAAGGTCATAGATTACCTAATACCAATACTTACTGCTGGGTACTGTGGCAGCCACATCCTATGTACTTCCAGTGCTGAAAGCCATCTTAACTCTCTCCCAACCAACAAAATACCATAAAGATAACCTCAGAATAAGGGGCGTGGTTACTTCCAAACGTTGCCATTGGCTGTTCAGGGCCGGTCAGGCTGCCTATCACAGCTAGACATTAGCTCCTCTGTTGAAACCCAGCAGCAGGACACCAGGAAGTCAGGCAGCGGGGTGATGCATGGTCACGTAAGCGCTACACGCTAACTGCTCCCTCCCAACACTAGCGCTCTTTCTCCTAAGTGTTTACTCTCCCTCGACCCGGGTTGAGACTCATTTCATTTAATTACCCCCACGGCGATGCCCCCCCCCCCCCCCCCCCTCACCCCCCCCCTCCAGCTGTGAGATAATAAAGTCCAGTAGGTACTA
Organism: Hoplostethus atlanticus; assembly: GCA_034670405.1. Classification (NCBI taxonomy): domain Eukaryota; kingdom Metazoa; phylum Chordata; class Actinopteri; order Trachichthyiformes; family Trachichthyidae; genus Hoplostethus; species Hoplostethus atlanticus. Next base: position 1,165,336 of record JAXDDX010000108.1, on the reverse strand, counting down.
AATGCTCTCTTAAAAGTGGTAACGACCATTATGCTGTGCTGGGGGAGTCAAAACCTCTCAAACTGCCACTACTACTACTACTACTACTACTACTACTACCACTAGTACTACTACTACTACTAGTACTACTATTCTCCTCTCAACCTGCCGGAGCCCCAACAGCATCATGTCCTCTGTCTCCGTCTCTCTGACACATCCCAGTGTGTGTCCTTATCTGCTGGATGTGCTCTGTGACTCACCTTTGACCTTTGACCTTTGTCTGCCCTCTCTGTTGGCGTCACCTCCGATGGCGATGACACGCCCGTTACAGCACAGCGCTACTCTCTCCTCGGTCCTGTGCTTCCCGCCACTAAACCATCACCCACCCGTGTGTTCTCCAACCACCACACACACACACACACACACACACACACACACACACACACACACACACACACACACACACACACACACACACACACACACACACACACACACACACACACACACACTCTTCTTTATAGTATAGTTATTGTATTCTATTGAGGTTATTTAACTACAACTGGAGATGTTTCTCTTTCTCACACCCAATATGACTTCAACACCCAACCACCAATACTGGCTGTTGTCATGTTACCCAGTCCAAAGTCCTCTAACAATATACCCCGACTAGGGTTAGACCAGACCAGTGAGACCAGTGAGACCAGTGAGACCAGTTTGCTGATATACAGTATCAGGACAATATTGGCCTTTCAATAAAAATTGGATAATGTCCAGTCAGCGTTGCTCACCAGTGATATGATGGAGCTGAGGACGACCTGGCACCCTGCCTCAAAGAGTGGAGAGTTTTAGTGTCCATGATGGTCTGAATGCTGGTCACAGGCTTGCAGAAGAGATTCTGAGTCCTTGTATGTTACTGGAACTAGTAGTAGTAGTAGTAGTAGTAGTAGTAGTATCTGTATCAGCATCGGTCTTCAAAATCCCAGATTGGTTGAACCCGAGGTCTTACATCTACAGGCTGCTGTCTTCTCTTCACCTGTAGATCTGCAAACTGAGACACTGAGCACAAAAACCTCAGCACACTAAATAATACTAATACTAATACTAATACTACTACTACTACTACTACTACTAATACTACTACTACTACTAATATCAGAGATTTCCTCCAGTCTTGTGGGGCTGAAGGAAGCCCGCTGCAGGACCGATGTCTGATCCAGTCTGACAGCCGACAGCTCCCAGCTCCTCATGACGATGCTCTCAGCTCAGCAGGAGTTCATGGAGGATGTGTCTGTATCTGTGTGTGTGGGTGGGCTGCCATGTGTGCAGGCTGCAGAAAGTAAAAACACAGTTCAACTGCATATTTCCACTGTGTATTAATACCTCTCGTTCGCTGTAAGGAACCCTCCCTCCCCGCAGAGCCGAGCCATGCGGGAGATTTATGATTTATCATTGTCGTTAGAGACGACATAAAGCACGGCCGATGGGTAAACACCCTCAGTGGAGGAGACAGGGGCGAGAAAATGAAGCCTCGACCCGGGAGACAGCCTCAAACAAACCAGACACAGAGGGAGATGGAGAGGGTGTGAGGAGAGGGTGTGAGGAGAGGGTGAGGGAGAGAGAGAGGGATGGGGGTGTGGACGTCCAATCCTTCGCTCAACCCCTCGGGAGAGTCTGGAGACATCAGCCGCCAGTCAGCCCTGTCTTCTGCAAACACACTGAGGACCAATAAAGATTTATCATTTGGAAGTCCTTCCCTTATAAGGGCATAGCGTTGAGTGTGATAAGGGGGTGAGCTGGTGATTCGTCCTAATTGGATAGGAAGGGTGGCGCTGGGGAGGGAGTCGATGCGTCTTCTCACGTTTTCCTGTTAAATCTAACACAGTCTGGAACGAGAAGATACCACTTCCCTTCTCCTCCCTGAACGCCCCTCTGGTTGGTGTGCAGCTACGTAACCCCGGGCAACAGAGAAGAAAACGTTGAGTGTTGACAAAATACATCAAAACATTTCAACCAACAATCAGAGATGAGGTAATAATCTGTAGTTATCAGTTAACAGCCAGTCAATAAATTGATCTGTGACAGGTTTCAAACGGAGGTGATGCTCTGGTCTGCTAATGAGACGTCTTCTTCTCCTCTCCTCGTCCTCCTCCTCGTCCTCCTCCTCATCCTCGTTATGAAAGCCTGACTGAGCCCAGATCCATGTCTTCTGTAGGGTTGTGTCCTGTAAAGGGTCTGGCAGCGAGGCGATCGGTCGTTGTGATTGGGTAAACGAGGAGCCTGAATGACCAGCTCCCCTCCAGACTGTTATGGCAGTGCATTGTGGGTATGAATATGTCTGATGCAGTGTGTCTGCAGGGTGTACACGTTGCATGCATCCTCCGTGTGCCGTGTAATCCATTTCCTCAACCGTTTTCTTTACTCTGTTGTCTCTTCAGTTCACAGGTTGCCTCCTGACCGGCGTCCGTCCAAGACACACAACCGGGTTTCTTTGGGCATGACGACAGCGAGGGAGTAATCCTTACATATACATACAGAACGCCGTCGTAAACCGCTGAACCCGAAGCGCCGGACGAACATAAACACATGAGGAGGAGGAGGAGGAGGAGGAGGAGGACTAGCGGGCCGTCACATGCTGTCAAAACATCTTCTCTTATCGTCTCATTCCTCTGGTTCTCACCGAGTCACAACAAGGGAGATGATCCTGGGGCGTTCAGGGGTCGGGGGCAGGAGAGGATTTATGCATTTATGTCTGCAGCCTCTGGGCGCCTCCTCTGATTCATCAAGTGAAATCAGCTGGAGAGGGGAGATTTAAAAATGACCGTTGGGTGCCACAGGTCAGCGCCACGCCTGCAAC